>BGPT01001425.1:78106-160606 GCA_003297045.1 Symbiodinium sp. clade C Y103 | reverse complement strand
GGACAGCAAAGTCCGACACGTATGAGCTGCGGGCAATACCTACCTTCTCTGTGGTTGATGGTCGGTTGTACAGGATATTTGGCCTTAAGTTTGTTGAATTTCTCATTGTCCTAGTGTGCTAGTGGGATTGCTTGGTTCGACTGCTGTGGAACTTTTGAGTTAGATTTATTGCACCGCGACCCTGATTGAACTGCTCGTTCTGTGCAACTGCGCAGTTCAAACCTTCTGCTGCAGAATGGCTTGATATAAAAGCGAGTGGAGGATGTGCGGGTAGCCGTCTCATCGGGTGCAGAGGCGTTTTCCTGTTGCAGTACTAGTCCAAACAGAGGTATAAGATTCTGAGCGGAGGCTCTGCCAGTGAAGAGGTGGAGGATGCTTACGCCTGTGCGCCTGTGCCCCTACGTCTTGAACAAGGAGCGTTTCTCACACAATTGTACGGTCGCCTTTTTGATATAGCCGGATTTCCTGGAATGACTTGCGTGCTGTCGACGGCGCAAGCATATAGAGTGCAACACTTTCCAGATGTCGTCGCTTGCAGTCCTATAGTTCGGTCGGGCTCCATGCTGCAGCTTCCCTTTGTTTCATCATGCTGCAGGGTGCCAGGGGCATGAGTATTGGAAGCGTGCTGCATGCCACAACGGTGTGCATTTTGCAAGTGCTCCGAGACCGTCAGTTTTGAACGCTTTTGGCTTGGAAATGTGCTTCGCGCCACGAGGGCGTGCCTTTTTTCGACATCAGATCCTAAAAAAGTGTTCCGAGTCCGTCGGTTTTGAAAACTTTTGATTTGGAAACCTGCTTCGCGCCACAACGGCGTACACTTTTTCGGCATCTCAACTTGCAAAAGTTCCGAGACTGTTACTTTTTACCATTTTCTACTTGGCAATGTGCTTTGCGCGACATCGCCATGCATTTTCTCGACATCTCAACTTCCAAAAGTGCTCCGAACCTGCAGTGTTTTGATCCCCCCGCCAATAACCTTTACAAAGCTCCCAACCTGGGATGGGAAAAACACTTCGTTTTGTATAAGCACTTTCGTCTACAAAGTTAAGATCTCATGGTCAGACATAGGTGCTGAATTCACAAATTTGTTCAACATAAATCAATCCTAACTTTGTAGAGGGAATATTTTGAGCCTGATGTGCAATATGTCTTAACGGGTGAAATTCTATTTTGTAGAGCCAGAGTCTTCTGATGCTGCGCCAATTTCAATTTTGTAACTTTGTAACCCCATGGGATTTCATGTTTTTAACCAATTGAAATCTGTAGTGGAAGTGGGTCTGTCTGTAGCCGGAGACAGTTTGAGGTTTGTAATATGTAGACATCTTAAGGTTCTGTTGGTTTGAACTTTTTAGCAATCTGTCCCCGTGGCCGTTTTGTTGCTGAAAGACCACATGTTTTCAAATATAAATATGTATATATATATATGTATATATATATATATATTAGATATACATATACATATACATATGTATATATATTGGAAGTATATGTAGGCCTGATGCTAGCTTGGCCATTTTTTGCAACATAAATGAATCCTAACTTTGTAAAACCCTATGTTGGGAAAAACACCCCACCAAAGAGTAACCTGGGGCCCCCTGGGGCTGGAGCTTTGCATAGTTTGCATTCTATTTCCCCAAACAGTGTGTCCACATTGAAGGGTTCTTACGGTAATGGTAAAGGAAGGTGTGTCGCCATTTTTCCCGTAAATTTCCGCACGAAGTGTTTTTTTGTTTCGTTTCGACTGCGCAGGCTCGCGCAAAGTTGTGGCCCCAGATCGTGGCTCGCCATTTTTCCTGTAAATTCTCGTGCGAAAGTTCCCCACTGAGACGTCTATGTGCGTTTCGATTGCGCAGGGTCGCACAGATTTGGAACTAAATCTCGTTTATGTCGAAAGGTGTCGTTTTACCAGCGTGCCGTGCTTGTTTTTTCAGCCATGTCCATTTCGTGTGGCAGGCGTGGGACATCCGGGGCATTTGGAGGTGTTAAACGTCTTTTGGAGGTCGTTTTTCGTGGCAGGTGAATTTGGACGACGTTTTTAAAAGCTCGAAAGAAAGTCGCGTTTTGTGAAACTGTCGTCGATTTTGGTTTTTGACATGATGATTGTGATTGCGCGTCGCAGGCGCAGGACTTCGATGACCTCGGGCTCATTTTTCGTGGCACGTGCAGGACTCATGGACGTCGACAAGCACTGGCTGAGACTTAGATCAGATAAAGCGTCGTTTTGACATTTTCAATGTTCGTTTTGTGTGGTGCGCGCAATGTTTTGTGAAAATCTCACATGTGCTCGCGCGGTCTTCTCGTCGCTTTGTGCGCATCGGATCGCTCTTGCTGTGGCGCGGTGCGAGTTTTGCAACTTCAGATGCAACCCTTTCGCACGAAATGGAGGTCGAACCTGAAAAATTGATGTAAAATGTAAAATTGCGATTTTGCTACTTGAGATGCAACCTTTACGCAAGAAATGGAGGTCGAACTTCAAAAACTGGCGAAAAACTGCAATTTTGCAACTTCAGCTGCAACCCGTTCGCACGAAATGGACGTCGAACGTCAAAAACTGCTGTAACATTGCAATTTTGCATCTTGAGCTGCAACCCGTTTACACGAAATGAAGGTCGGACTTCAAAAACTGGTGTAGAATTGCGATTTGGACATGTCTCTGTGTAAACGCTTCTGTGTGTAGGAAGCTTCTGCGTGTAAAAGTTCCTCTGTGAAAGGTTTCTCTATGTAAAAGCTTCTCTGTGTAAACAATTCTGTGTGTGCAAACTTCTGTGTGTAAACGCTTCTGTGCAGAGATCTTGCGACAGAGAGGTCTTATACAGAGATCTTGCCTAGAGATCCTGTACAGAGACCTTGCCGAGAGACCTCTTGTAGAGATCTTGTACAGAGACTTTGCATAGAGATCTGTTGTGGTCTTGCCAAGAGAGTTTTTTTAGAGAGCTTGCGCAGGGATCTTTGAAACAGAATTTAGACCTCTGATAGGGAGCTTGCACAGAAAGGTTCCCAAGAGGTCCTTTACAGAGATCTTACCAAGAGATCTCTTATAGCCAGGTGCTACAGAGATCTCATAAAGAGATCTTGCCGAGAAATCTCTTAGAGATCTTGTGAAGAGATCTTGCCAGGACACCTCTTGTAGAGATCTTGTACAGAGACTTTGCATAGAGATCCGTTGCAGATATCTTGCCAAAAGGTCTCTTACAGAGATCTTGCCAACAAAGCTCTTGTAGAGACTGTAGAGAGCTTGTACAGAGATCTTGCCAAGAGACCTCTTAGAGAGAGCTTGTAAAGAAATCTTGCCAAGAGAGCTCTTATAGAAATCGTTTACGGAGATCTTGCCAAGAAGTCCCTTGCATAGATCTTGCCAAGAAAGCTACTATAGAGAGCTTCTACAGAGATCTCATAAAGAGATCATGTGAAGAGACCTCTTTTGGAGATCCTGTGCAGAGGTCTTGCCAAGACACCTCTTTTGGAGATCTTGCACTGGGGCAGGGCATAGACTCTATTGCAGAGATGTTGTCAAGAGGTCTCTTGCACAGATCTTCCCAAGAGAGCTTCTACAGAGATCTCATGGAGAGATTTTGCCAAGAGATCTCACGGAGAGATCTTGCCAAGAGACCTCTTACAGAGATCTTGTGAAAAGATCTTGCCAGGACACTTCTTCTGGAGATCCTGCACGGAGACGCATAGAGATCTGTTGCAGAGATCTTGCCAAGAGGTCTCTTACAGAGATCTTTCCAAGAGAGCTGTTTAGAGAGGTTCTATAGAGGTCTCATAAAGAGATCTTGCCAAAAGACCCCTAAAAGGCACCTTGTACAGAAATTTTGCTAAGGCACCATCATCATCCTCAACCTCATCTTCCGCATTATCATCCTCAGCTTCACCCTCTTCAACATCATCATCCTCAACATCATCGTCCTCAACAGTCTCATCATCATCATCATCACCACCCTCATCCTCAACATTATCATACATTGTCATGCATTATCATACATTACCATACATTATCCTCACCCCCCACACGCTGTTTGGGCTCTCTTGCCGGGATAATTTTTGATACCTATTTCAATTTTAAGGTTTTGCAGTTGATCTTGGGTTTGCTGCAGTTGATTTTGGGACCATTAAGGAGCCACTAAGGGACACTGATGAACATTCAGTTGCATCATCGTGTTTTCACATAGTAAACGATCGACCAATAGCAATCCAGATGGTATAATAAGTAAAACGACAACCAGTTCACTGGCTTCACATTGCAGTTAGTTTAACTAGTTTAACCCAGGGTAATCAATAGGAATCCCAAAGATGGTTTAATTTAGGATTGTAATTTTATTGGTTGGCAGGTGCGAAGGGGGGAACGGGTGGGACAGTTGGTAGCTGCTGCTGGCGGCCCCATCTCCAAGAAGAGAAGCACAGTGCCTTGCCAGCATTTGGAGTTGTTGGGGCAAGCTTTGGGAAGGGGCAACCTTTGGGACCATCCCATGAACTAGAAGAATTGCACAGAATCTCAGGTGATTGGAATTGGAAGGTGGCTCCAAAAGGCAGGGCCATGGACATGTCAGGAATTGAGGGTGTTTTGTTTTTTCTTTTTGTGATGGTGTTTCTTGGAATCCATACTTCCGGTAATTAGTCCTAGAGCCCCAGGGTCCTTCTCTTGACCAGGATCCAAAGTTGAAGAATGGCCCAGGCATCAGTGGTTGATTGCACCGGGTGGTGGATTTTTCAATTTGTTTGGGTCCCTAAAGCATTAGTGTCATTTAATTGGCATGCCATTGGCATTGGTTGTATTCAACCTTCAATCCAACTCAAAATCATATCAGAAAAAATGACAAACCTTATATTGCCAATCATCACCAATTCAATCTCGGTCAGTTTGAGATGTGAAAGCTATTTTGGCTTTCAGTGGGCTCTCGCCGGGATGGAGCTTCCTCCAGATGATGATGAGGGGCCTAGCATCAAAATGGTGCCTCATATGATGCCTCTTACTCACCATCGGATTACTCCCAATGAAGTTGCAACACCTGCCAAGAAGTCATTGCGATTACCCAGTGTTCAGCAGTGACTTGATTTCATTCTATGGTGATTGGGGATTTGGGCATAATCAAAAAACATTATATACAATTTTTTAGAATATATATATATGTAATATATACATGTTACTATATCATATTTACATACCTATATAACTCATATGTTCACTCAGAGTAGGACAGAATGGGTGCTTCATTGGTATTTTATCACCAAACATTATTTGACCACTTTCTTGGGCTTTCATACAAACCACTACCCATACATCTGTTCCTCTTAAGGACGCCGGATGAGAAGCCAGTGACTTGCTGCAAGAAGCAATGCGTGCATCACTTCCGGGCCAATGACAACAGGGTGGATCAAGCGGATGACGCTTTGGCTAGTTATAGGGCCAACTTTTAACAATGATATCTTTGTTAGGCACCCTATTGCCCCTTTAAAGAAGCCATCCCCAGTGAAGATAGACAAGTTAGGAGCCCTCTGCCTGTTTTGCCAAGGAGGCCAGGAAAAAGATCAATGCGATGAGCTCTGAGGACCTCAATCGATATGTGCTGGGCTTGTTGGGCAAGAAGTCTGTGGTGAATGAAGTTTCCTGGATATTTTTATGGCTGATTCTGATTCTCCCATACTAAGTGGGTTCCCAGTCAATCCTATGAAAAATGTTCTGGACATTATTAAACCCTGGAAGACTAATTATCTTGTATATATAGTCCCCAGAAATGTCTTTCAGCTTCTGATTCCATTGATCGTTGAGGCTGATGGGGTGAGGAAGTGCTTCGAGTTGTTCTCCTACCCTCTGTGCGAGAATGCATTCTGCATGATCTTGGGTGTCAACAACAAGAGAGTGCTTGGTTGCAAACCAAGACTGTTAATTATTTATCATTGAAATTGATGGCAAGCTTTGAAAACTTTAGGGTCTCCAATCCTGAAACATTCCATCAAAATCTCATGTCCTTTCTTTATTTACGATGAAATCTTTCAAATTTTGTGGTGTCATTGTCTGCCAAGGTGCAACGGCTGGCATCTGGTTTGGAGTCAAATTCCTTGCCAACAGATCGTCGGCGGTACAATGGTCGCCAACCGAGTAAGTCATTGTCAGTTGAGTCCTTCATGGCTTATGTCTACTTCCACATGGTATCTTGAACCAAATCATTTACTGTTCCAGCTTTGGTACCCACCAACATCATAATCTTTTTTTGAATATAGTAATTTAAGGGGGATCATGTCATGTTCTCACTTGGTTTGAATGGCAGCAACCCCAGGCTGAACCATTGGCGGAAACACCAACAGATGATCTAGCTGGTGGGGCAGCTTTGTGCGCTTCTGGCATCTTTCTACCAGGCATCCTGCCCACAGAATGAATTCTTGGATATGAGTTTCATGTTACTGTTGCATAACTCTATGGGTTACTTTCAGAACATGCTTTTCGAAAATCCTAACAACCCCAGCTACAGATACACCAAGTTAAACGCAATGCCAACCTGCAAGGTGACCAAGAGAGCGAACTGCCGGCATCTCTCCTCAGTGGTGGCGCTTCACACCACACTGGAACCCTTTCTGATGTGAGTGTGCCAGCACTTGCTGAAATCATGAACTCTGATGGCTCTGTGAAACCAGGCTTCTTGCAAAGAATTCAAACATACTTTCTACTCATACACTACTACCCAATAAATATAGGGTCACAGATCAAAAAGATGATGGTAATCAACCTACTGAGAGATTTTTGGTTCCTGACCTTTGGGTAAGATCTTGCAGGTGTCCTTCCACGGCATATCAACCATATGACTATGGAGAGCTTTTTCGAGTTGTACAAGATGTGGGCTGAAGGTAGTGGCCTTTCAGATGAAGAACTAGCAAAGCCTCGCACATTTGCCAAGATCTATGAGAGTTGGAAGCATGTGCTGAAGATGCGGGAAGTCAGCCAGCATGCAAGGCCACTGATGTTCAAGTCTTTTAAGATCAAATCCCCCATGTTGCATCTATTTTTTAAATAACATGACAATAAACCAACCACATTTAAGATTGAGCAGGGCAAGTCTCAAGTCTCCAAGTCAGTGGTCCCGTTGCAGGTGCACCCAATGTGCCACATTCACCGCGAGGATCAGGAAGGTCTCCTTGGCACATGAGAGATGCCAGCTAGAACATGCCCAAAGCGTTCACATCAAAAACGTGCGACACATGAGAATGATTCAGTCAAGGTTGAATGCTCTTTCAGTGGCATCTACATCCACCCAAGGGGATGGTAGTCTATCTTCAGGGATTCTCAAGGTGGATTGTGATGGACTTGACCAATCCAAAACCAAGTATCCTCGCAACCTGGACTCCAGCAAGTCGTTGGCATCGCTATGGCGCCCTCAGATTCATATGCTTTGCTGCGTGGTTTGGGGGGATTCTTGGATTCAATTTCAACTTACTGGATTACTGTGAATTTGAACCCAATGACTCTGACTATCATACATCAGAAAATTCATCTTTAGATAATGATAATTAGTTCCTTAAAGCCTTAAAAATAAATTTTCTGATGTATGATAGTCAGTAATGTATGGAATACCCCTGCCCAGGTATGTGAATGCTACTTCATTCTTGAGGCAGACATCCCAAAAGATTCGTCTACAGAAGTGACCTGCATCCTTCGGGCCATTGATCATGCAGCTGGCATTCTTCGCCGCAAGGGCATCAGAATGCCAGAGCACCTAGTGCTCGAGGTGAGAATGTTGTTGACAAAAAACCAAATGAATAGTTGGGTCTTATTTCTTGGCATTCACCCATATGTTTTTCAAGTTATCCAAGTTCCCAGCAACTTTGCCCTGCAGACCGACAATTGCCAGAGAGAGGGCAAAAACCAACAGGTAGCAAAGGTCAGCGCAACAGCAGTGATTAGCCAGAAGCTTTTTGGCCCTCTTTTAGTCAAATCTATTATTTTTCACAATGGGCCTTCATGTAATTTATTGGACATGTTTTAAATTAGTACCAGAACCCTTCCGGTCCAGCCAAATCCAAGGTTTCGGAGTGTGACCCACATATTTGGCGAAGTGGGCCACACCCACAATCATTGTGACCAGCGACTAGGAACAGCAGCACAGGCATTCACTGCAGCGCACCAAATCCAGACACCACAGGCAGGGAATTGACAAAACAAGACAGTTGGTGAAGGTTGCCATTTTTATGATGCATATATAGATGTATGCATATACCAAAAAAATATATAAACATACTCAGTGAGTGCCTAAACTTTAGACCTGAGAACCCCTTTTTTGATCCAAAAAAAGGGTTCTCAGGTCACTTGTTGAAATGTCATAAAATGGTCTCACAAGAAGGTGAAAAAAGTTTAAACTCTTTTTTTCGGGAGATACTCACTGAGTAGGTATATATATATATATATATGTATATATTATAGAGATTTATATACATTATATAAGTTACAAACCCCCTTTTGCTCTAATGCCTCGAGAATTCTATACTCCAAATCATGTCCATACTCCAGTTCATGCTGCTTCATTGTCCACTTCAGGACTTTGCTGACATCATCAAGGCCAAGGTCACCCCAAGTCACAAAAGGGAATTGGTCAGCGAAGTGCTGGAAGGGGCCCATGATTGGAAAACCCATTATGAACAGTATGGAACTTCAGTAGCTGGGTTGGTCCCGAATCCACACAAGAAGGATGGCAGTGAGATGAATGTGAACCACTGCTGGCGATTCATAAGGAGATCCGAAACTCATAGATGAATTTATTCAACTTTAATCTGGTTTATTGTTTACCCAAATCATAGCAATTATTAATTTATAGAAATCCCAACTTTGTATTCAGCCCAGGACTTGCCTCTCTATGATGTTCAATCTGGGGATTCATGGGCACCGACAGAGATTCCTGGGGAGCCTTGGACCTGGAACAAGTTAACCCACATCAGAACTAATAGTTTTTGGGTAAACCGTTTTTGTCAATAACTTCCATGTTGTCTCATCCGAGGAAACCTACAAGCAGTCCGGCAATGATGCGATCTTGCTTGTGAAGCGTTTGGTGAACTCAGAAAGTCTTAGCCAACCACCAATGACGTTCTTGCCAGCAGATTTCTTGGAAAGAATCACCAAACCCTTGACAGCTCTTCCTCGAAATGCAATCCAAGACCGAGCAAAGAAGGAGTTATTTGGTTGATTTAGTGTAATTATATCTGCTTCAAACAGGAATGTCTCAAAATAAGGGGGCCCATATTGGGGGCCCCAAACTTATGTGATTTAGTTAAAAATAAGAAATTTGGGGCCCCCTTATTTTGAGATATTCCCAAACCTGGACTGGGGATTTAGAACATGTGATCATTGTTTTGCTCCCAAGTCTATGACCTCCCTGTCCAAGTCTCAATCTGGTCCATCCCAACAAAGGTTCCTCAAGACAGCGGCAGAAGTGGAGAAGGAGCCGTGGGAGCTCACCCGTGCAGCTCAATGTCTCAGAGCATTTGTCGCTACTGGGATGTCACAAGTATATGTGTTGACAGTTCAATTTTTGGGTTACAGATACATGTGTATCCCTGATCGCTGGTGATAATAAAGCCATGTTGCTGATAATTGTTGATCATGAATTGTCAAGTTGGTGTTAAAGATCAAACAGAATCAAACATATGTATAATGATATGACGGTTTCAAATGCCAACCTACCTAGGATGCTAACACGCGTGAATGCTGGCCATCTATTGAATCACCTGATTGGTGGTTCGCGACAGATACCAGAGAGATCGGACTGGTGCCCACTCCGGAGGGGTCCATTGACTGATTATTACTTTTTACTCTTGCCCTCAAATTTTGAAACCCTTATTTTCTGTTGTGGTATATGATGATGACAAAACCATATAGCTTATTTAATGACAAAACCATATATATATATATATATATACATATAGATCCATATAATATGACATGAGCATTATTATGTCAACATGTGTCTTATCTTTGGATTATAAAACCTTTCTGACAACTCTCAGGTGGGAGAAATTTGCTCCTGGTCCTGTTCGGCTGGTAACTGTGGGTCCTGACAAATCCGCTCCACAGGTGGATGACAAGGGTCAGCCACGTCCCAAGGGAAAGCCAGGAAGACCTCGGAAAGACCCCAATGCCAAAGCCCAACCAAAGGCTTCTGGCAAGAAGAGGAAGGCACAACCCCAGGATGAGGTTTTCACTGGGGAACGCCTTGACTCTCCCATGGTTGCTGTCCCGGCTGCTATCAGTGGAAATGGGGATGATGGGGACACTTTGTTCCAGAACCCTGAAGCTGAGCCTGCTAGCCAAGCTGTTGAGAACCCAGAGTCATCATGGCCAACACGATCCACTTTTGCTGGACGAAACAACAATGGTGCTGTTTGGGAAGAACGTCGGTCGGCTTTCTATAAGTCAATCCCAAAAACCCATTGGAAGGATGGGGAAGAGCGCAAGTTCTGGCGCTTGTGTGTTGATTCGTCTGTGGATGATGCGGTGAAGAAGTTCCTTGCTGATTCTGATGTTGCTGTGCCATCCCATACTCCCACCCCAGGGTCCGCAGTCAAGCCACGTGTCAAGGCAAAGGCGAAAGCGAAGTCAGCAGCAAAGTTGCGACTGCCCAAGGAGACTGGGCGTGGGCGTGGGCGAGGCCGTGTGAAATCTCAGCGAGGGAAAGCAGCTTGTCGGGCATGAAAGCCTACTATGTGTTGATGATGGCAACTTGCCAACTTGGGGATTAGGGTTTTGCCTGCCAACTTTGAAATAGGTTGCAAGGCACTGTGCGGGAAAACCTGCTCATTCAGGGAAGCTGGAAGCTGGAAAAGGGGTGAAAAATGCACCATCGGATCACTTTGATTGCATTGACATCAGGGTTGGATTCTATCCTTTGACTTTATCGGATCACTTTGATTGCATTGACATCAGGGTTGGATTCTATCCTTTGACTTTGTCATTAAATCAATCGGCTTACAAAAAACATGACAACATGTTGCAGCAAACAATATCAGTGCACAACAGCTTCAGATCGTAATGGCTCAAGTGTTGTTTCATGAACATGTGACAATTTATGTATGCAAGACATATTGAGTTTCTATTCCAGTTCCCTATCATGGGCAAACCAAACCCATTTTTGTCCAATTGTTTATCAGTTTATTTATTTTCAGGTGCATTACAAGATTAGATAGCCTACCAGTCCACATCTGTTTTACCAAGCTATGGACTTGCCAGAATCAGATGATGAGGGTCCTGTTTTTCAACTACCGCCAAAGCCACCAGCAAGGGGTGCTGACCACAAGCGGAAGAAAGTGAAAGGCGCCTCCAAGGCCAACGCCAAGACCAAAAGATCAGTGCTGCCAGTCCACCAAAAGGCTCAATCCTCAGCTAGCTCTTCTTCACAGCGGCTTGCAGCTCAAAGTGTTGAGCTACCTCCGGATGATGATTTAGACAATATGATGGATGAGTTGTTTCTCATGCGTGGAAATGGTCTTCAAAGACCTATCCAAGTACCGGACCCCGATACTCATGCCCAAGACTTCAACAACTTAGAGTTGCTGACCTATGACAGTGAGAGGTTGAAGTTGGCTGCTGCAAAGATTCCATCTCAGATTTACATGCCATATGCGGATCTTTTGGAGACTATGCAGCATACACCACCTGTTGACCCAAATCTTCAGTGTACTTTGTGGGAAATTTACTCAGTGCCACGACTGGGTCCTGTTGTCAGATCCTTAGGGGGAAGTTGCCGCCGCTCATATGACTTGAAAAACTTCTGGGATCTGAAACAGGAGGGTTTCCAACGAACGTTGCTGTCAGATGTGTCCATTCTACAACCTCGAGCTTTGGTCTTATCACCCCCATGTACATGGGTCAGCATGCTGATGCACAGCAATTGGAACCGTGTGGGGAGCTTGAAGCGGGTTTTGAATTTACTTGAAGCCTGTGGTCACATTGACTTCAGCATGTGGCTAGCTGCGCATCAACACGAGATGAATCGTCTTTTCGTGTTCGAACACCCAGCTGGATCACTAGCATGGGAAAGAGACAGTGCATCTTGAATCAATGTTATTCATGGCAATTTTCATGTGAACCCCACAATCAATAAGTTGATCCAACATTGAACCATCATCATTTTTCAATTGACTTGACTACCAATATTCAAATGATAATGATTCTCATTGACCACCTTTGCCCATCGCTGGTGATTCTTGTGGACCCCAACATGCCACCACCAAGGTACAGCATGTCCTCGGGCTTGAAGGTGTTCGGCTGGCAGAATTTGACCAGTGCCAATTTGGCCTTGTGTCGAAGGAAACAAGGACTCCGGTGAAAAAGAGAACCCGTTTACTGACTAATAGTCAGGAAATTTTTTCCAGGTTCAACAATAGGTTTTGCACCAATGACCACACTCACCAGGTGATCAGTGGGTCTGAAGGTGGTATGAAAAGATCCCAATTCGCTCAGTGTTATCCTGAGGAAATGTGCCAGTCCCTTGCACAGGCTTTGCTTACAGAGGAGCACAAAGCCAAAGGGGAGCAGTAGGAGACCACTCAATGGGGCTGACAAACGAAGAAAAAAAACATGCAGCTCACTGACTTGCCATTGGACCCAATAAAATTTCATATTCAGGATTTATTTCAAAATGGGGACTTGTGAAACATTCAAAGAAATTCTATGCATTTGATTTGGGGTGTGATTTTCGATTGATTTCGATCGAAATCATTTGATCTCGGGACCCTGGTCATCTATTTAAAGTTGCTTATTTTTTCAAACTGAGCTAAGTTTAATGATCTCTCATTGCAGTTTCAATATGTTGACTTCACTTGATTTCGATCGATATGCACTAAAACTCCAATGACCTGGGACTCTCCAAGTTAAATCCAGAAACATTTTTTGCAAACCAACTTCACTTGAAAGTCTCTCCACTATATGACTCTAGGTGAGTTTCAATTGAAACCAAGTTAACTGTCAATGCAGAAAATGCAAGGGGAGTTCATGGGAAAGTGATGATTCACTGTGCATTTGAATTGAGACACCTGGGTTCAAAAGAGAGTCCCCTCCAGTGGCCAGCCATCATGGTTCAGCCTGGAGAAGACAAGAACCTTTTTGGAAATGGCAGCGATGATGATGCTTTACTTCATTCATTCAAATGGGGTAGTTGATTTCATGCTGATGCAAGATATTAAACATGAGAACTATTGAGAACTGATTGATGGTTGCACACAATAACTTAAGATTCAATGTAATAAGGCTTTCACTAAACCAACATCAAGACTTCTCAGGAACCGATTCCTGCTGGCCAGAGCACCATTGCTGCACCTTCGGAAGTTGGTGTACCCACTGAGCTTGCAGAGGTTACCTCATCGATGGGCACTAGCACGGCGTTGGGGATGAGTGAGTCTTCAACAGACCAGTTGTTTGACAAAGTCTTTGAGGAATTCAGAAGTTACCTGGTTTGGTCAGGAGTTCTACTCTAGAAAATTTGATGTGACTTTCGATGTATGTTTCTTCAGCAACAATATATTAGATATTATCCTATTAAACAATCATTATGAGATGTTTTCTCAAACAATCATTGTGAGATGCTAATCTTTTTTATTGTGTTCCCTCCATGGGTTTGGCCATTAGGTGTTGGAGGTGCCCGTCAATACATCCACCAGCAGTTCCCTGTAGCTGCAGCAAGGGCAGGGCAACTGGGAAAGCTACTTGGAAAGTTGGTGCCCAGACTTGATGATGTGACTTACCACGAGTCGTTCCCAGTTCCTGCTGGTCTTTCAGGTTACTTGACATTGTATAGAAACTAAGTGAAACCAATTGAATGGGTTTGGGACATTTCCTCATCGGAGGGAGTTGGGGTTTTCTTGAAAATTCATCAACATTCATCTTGACTCATTGGCATTCTGAGGACAAGAGGACAGGGTACAATCGGTGATCATTCCACTTGAGCTCTTTAGCATGGCGAATGAAGCTTCACTTCGAGAGCCCCCAACCCTAGATGTGTCTCGCAAACTTCTCAATCACTTTGCAGTGGATGGTTTCCAGTCTGGGGATGAGCCAATCTTGATTCGATTGAACCAGGCCTGAACCCTGTCAAAAAAAAACAATTAAACCACCACCAATTACAATGATGTTTCAATGCTAAATACATTGAAGGGGTCATATGCCATCCTATCTTTGTCCCAGCCAGAACCATGCTCAGGCACAGGTCCAGAATCCAGAGAGTCATCGGCTCATTGCAGTTGGCGACATCTATTTCCTCAAGGGCTGTGCGCGGATCACAACAGCTGTGGCAGCAATCATTTGCATCACCAAGCTTGTGTATGAGGTTCCCACCCCACTGTTTTGGAAGAGTTGTCAAAGTGTGTGTACACCCAAGATTTGATAAAGTGATATATAGATATATATATATAATATATATATATATATATTACTATTTTAAAGTATAAATAAATAAATATGGGAATGTCTCAAAATAAGGGGGGGGCCCAAAATATTTTTTTTGCACTAAAAAACATAGGTTTGGGGCCCTCATATAGGCACCCTTATTTTGAGACATCCTCATATTATGACACATGATTGAATTTATATAATGGCTCATAACTATTCAGTCTGGTTCCTACCCTGGAGGTTCCTCGGCAAATGCTACATGGACTTCAGCGGATCTGTTGCAAATGCATTCGGCTTCAAGATCAACAAAGTGAGCTGTCCACTAGCCCTTGAATTAAGGTATACCATTTTCAACTATTATGTAGTCATGGCATACCATTAAATGTTCAATGTGTTTTTGATTGGTGCAATGGGTTTTCAATCCCTGTGAGGTTCTACAACATGAAGAAGAGTACCAAGGGTTCCATCCGAAAGGCCCCAAGTTCTGTGAGTTGGGTGTTTAGCTTCTCCAACCTTGCAGCAACAAACCGCAACTTTGACTCCAACCAGATGATCAAACTGTGGAACCTGGGAATCCATCATTTTAATTTTATGCTAGTCTTACCCCAGAAACTATTTGAGATTGAGGGGGATTATGTTAATCATTTAGGACTTAGAACCCAAAGCCCACACACTAAATAGGAACGACATGGCTGCGAAGCACGACAAGCTTGTGGGTGCCAAGTTTCAAGCAGTGAAGAGCTTGCTAGATCTTCCTGAAGCGTGCAAGGAACAGATTCTGGCAACGGTGTCATTGTATGGTTGGGAAGGTTACTTGAAGGAACCCATAGTCTACTTTCTATGTTTGATCAATTTTACTATTATGAAACTTTCAAACCAAGATATGAATCAACTTCTTTGGAATGATTCTGCCATAGCAGCTTTTGAAATGAGGATGTCCTTATACAGATGATGCGCTGAGCTCCAAGAAGATCCACCCCAATTACAACCACAAGGCAGCCAGAACTCCCAAATCATCACCTTGGCAGAACCGCCTCAAGAACTCCGTGGATTCTTGTTTGCTTCTCTGCCAAATGATTGACTGCCAATGGAAATCCCCCAAGGGCCAGTCGGATTCCCGCAAGTCCAAGAAGAAGCTCACGAAGCAAGCCATTGAGGAGAAGTCAATGGTGACTGCACTTGCATGTATCTAGGTATTGAGATAATTTTCTATAACCTTTTCATCTTGGAATATTTTTGATGTGGTCCAGTAACCCTATAAATGGTTACCAGCAAATATATAAACATGTTCTCCAGAGTTTTGCCCCTTGAGGCAACATTGTGGAGGAGTTGATCGAATCGGTTCCGAACATTGGCCCGGTACTTGTTGAGAAGTTCCTGGGCCAAACTTTCCCTGGGTCAACTTTATAATGTGTTTTATTGTTGTCACACCAAACCCCTTAAGATTTGTCTTAAGAAGTTGAGTCCAACAAATCACTTGTCCATCTCTGCCAAGGTTGCGCGACTCCAGGAAGGAGATGACTCCTTGGAGATGGATTTGCTTTCAGCTGCTGAGGCCAAGAATGACAAGTGGGGCCCACGTGACAACCCTTGCAGTTTAGCTAAACTATAGTCAGGATTTCAGTTCCATCTTTGGGCAACCCTGCACCAAGAAAAAACGATATAGTAGGTAATTTGTATCATTACCTTTTCCTGGTAGGTTGTTAGTGGTGATAGCTCAGGTATCTTGGACATCCTGAATACCATCAACCCAGACAAGAAAGCAGGAGCATCTGTCACGGAAGGGGAGCTTTCTGAAGTTCAAAGCCAATTGAGTGCCAGTGCTTTGAAACTACTTCTGGAAGAGCTTCAATATGATGAGAAATGCTTGCAAGTTCATCTTACAAAGCTCCAGAACTTCACAGTCAGAACCATGCATCAGAAAACTGACTGGCAGAAGAAACGGCAAGAGAGAGCACGTGAAGCAGTGACACAATGGTGGGATTCAAAGGCTTGGACAGCCCCCTTATAATATGATATATATGTGTGTTTTTTTCATGTGGCAATTGGTCCATCTCAACTTGTAATGATGAACCAATGGACATTGTAAATCATATAGGATAGTAGACTATTAATCCTTTGGCCCCCTGCAAGGTCTTCCCGATGTGCTGGCCAGATGCCTTCGATGGTGCAACAGCACTGGCGATGCTTGGTGACCTCGAGAGCTCACTGGAGAGGTGGAAGAACTCTTTGCAGCTCCGTTCAGTGGTTTCTTACCTGGTCCATAATAGGATTTTATTGGCAGTCATACTCAGTAGGGTTCTCAGGTCACTTGTTGAAATGTCATAAAATGGTCTCACAAGAAGGTGAAAAAAGTTTAAACTTTTTTTTTTCGGGAGATACTCACTGAGTAGGCAGTGGAATTCAAACAAGATGATACATGATCATAATATATATACATATATATGTATATATATATATATGTGTGTGATCATTATATATAATGCATATACATATATATTATACATATACATAGTAAAATGGTTTCTTACCTTTTGCTCCCAACATCATTTGTGAACTTACCAGGCTCCATTGTTCATTGCCAACTTCACTTCACCATCGATTGTCAAGTCAGACATCACCACTTGCGCTTTGAAGCTCATGGGATCTATGGTTGCTGCACCTAACAGTGCTCAGAACTCATGCGGTCTCTTTCTGAGCCCAATCTTTTCCTACAAGCCAGGGAACCTCTATGGTGAAGAGTATGCACTTCTCAAGTCCCTGAGCAACAGCGGATGTCATGTCGATTCTGGATTCCAGCTCATTTTTGACATCAAGAGCAAAACGGATTCTTGAACTAATGTTCTATCTAATTTGTTTATTCCCCCATGAATGTCATGATATCATGTTTTTGTTGGTGTCAGTCCCATTCGCAAGGACTTGCGAGACCAAAGGCCTTTGGCCTACCCAGGCAGGCTGGTGGGCCCAATGGCAACTTCTTTGACCCAAGATGGTGATACCCAGAGCTGGCTTTGGAAGGACAGCAATGTGGCCCGATCTAGGAGAACTGATGATGCAAAACAGCTATCTACCCGATCCATGTTGCAATTCGAATCCATTGGGGATACAGCTTCCTGACTAATAGTACATCTTTATTATAGGACATTTTTGTTTTCATTCAGGGGAGTTATGTTTTGACACCAGCCCATGGACAACTAAGGTTCTTCCACCGACGACCGCTTCTCAAACTCAAATCCAAGGTGCGAGCAAGTACGCTCAGCTGGGAGGAGATGCCTGTGCAAAGCTGTTGTCAGCAGCACTGGTGTCTAGACTTGAACTGGGGTTGAATTCAATGGTGATTGACATATTGACAGACTAAATGTAAATAGTTCATGGAAACAGGTTTTAAAACATTTGGGGACATGGTTACTGAGCAGCAGTATCTTGATCGATCCTGATCCTCCCAGGATGGCATTGACTTTCCCAACACAATGGGTGTGGCCGTGATTGATTTGGTGCCCCACATGGGCCATATGCTGGAAGGGTTCTCGATGGTGGCCAGCAAACGAAACATCCCACTGTCATATGTCCCCTTCTACATCAATTCTGAGCACCAGGAATGGTTCGAAACATTCTGGATCAATGACTTTGCTGACTCTTTCCAGAAGGGCGATTTCAAAGTTGCCAACTTTGAAAGGCATTTGGTTCAAAACATTGTTGGCTAATAAGAGTTCAATCCATTGTGCATTCAATCCCCCAAAATGGATTTATCATAATGATGATTTCCCCAAAAATTAATTCTTGGGGAATCTCTTGACTGCGCCAGGTTGTGTGACGATCCACCTGCTGAGCATCTTGAATCAGCACCGGAGCCACCAGCATTGAAACGCTGTGTGTATGGGAAGGCTAGGGCTTCCAACATCAATGATGGCAATTCTTTCGAAACTATCCACTATCATTAAATGATATAAAACCATCATCATTGAAGTTACTTACCATTAGTCAAACATAATAAAATAGAACATGTCATCCATCTCAGGTTTCCCAAAAAATCCTTTCGCCTTGCAGGCAGATGGTGAGATTGTCACCATTGAAATCCCCGATTCCTTGGTCAAGCAGTGGGAAGGCAAACAGGAATTCAAGACTTACTTTGACGAGTTCATTGCCAGGAACCCCCCAAGCAAAACCTTCAAGGGAGGGAAGAAATCAGCAAAAGATGGTGCTCAGAAAAATCCCAGGGCAATCTCCAAGCGAAAGCAGCCAACCCCAGAACTTTCTCAATGCATCACTGGGGTAGAGCAACTGCCAACCGATGATGAGATTTTGGGAGAAGTCCCCATCGTCAATGCGCGGGCCAATGGCAAGTTATCTAGTTTCCCCATGCTCATGTTGTCAAAGAAAGTGGGCCAAGCGATCAAAAATGAGACTGGTTTGGAAGCATCTTTGACTGTGCATTGATGTATCATTTTGGGCCAAGTAAGTTTTGAGCAATTTCACTATTTTTTCTCATGTGATAGTATCTAGTTTTGAAAGCCTCCCTGCCAATACTGCTACACTGAGGTGACTTTGCAGCAGGGGACTGTCCTCTGTGGCTTTGGGAAAGCCAAGTTCAGGGAGGCTGACAAGAAGGAGCAGAACCCCGACAATGAAATCATCTTTGAGGTCACAGGTGATTCAATGGGTATCTTGGATGGGGCTGCAGGCACCATGGAGGAATTCTTGCGAAAGGGTGACAAACCTAACCTTCGCATTTGCTACCATAAGACTTCGATGCAGCCAGATGGAAGCTACTCACTTGAAAAGGAGCTTGGTTATTAAGATTGTTGGAATCAATCAGTATGATTGGATTTAACATCATTGAACCTAGTTTTTATTGTTGGCATCGGCATCACTGACTGGTTGATTGATTCAATATCCAATAGGTTACAACAAATAGACTGGTGGTTTTTTGTTCTTTCATCACATCCCTGAAGGAACACAATGTGATCTTCTCAATCCAGAATGAGGATTTGGGTGACAAACTGAGCCAAAGCCAGATTGCAAAGTTGATTCAGCCCCCGATCATTTGGAATAGCCAAGTGACTACCATAGGGTGGCAACTTCGACATAGCCTGAATGGCATCCAGCCTCAGCGGGCGGTGGTGATGATGTTGCATGACATCACGATTCCCCCTGGCAAAGCTTTCATTTTACAGTAAGCTGAATAGCGCTTCAAGGTTTCAGAGCTTGAGAGCCATGCCAGTGACTTAAACTAAGAAACACAAACCATATCTTGGACTTGGAACATGTTTCACAACCTTTGGTTTGGCATGGTTTGGCAAGCTGGCTCACCGCTCTCCACCTTCAGTTTTGACACATGAAGGTCCATCGAACAGCGGAAAAGATTAAATTGCTTTTTTTTTTGAGTGGATTGTTTATTATTGTCAATCTTTGTTTTACCCCCCATTCCTGTCCTCACATCATGTTGTGCCAGGCTGCCAAAAGTCTCCAAAGCAGGACAGCAGGGTGGCGATGAAGTTGGCTCAGTTGGATGGGCGAACCGGTCTGAGATTAAACCTGGCCTCACTATCGAATCCTCATCGCAATCCATGTTAACATCATATAGTTTCCATGGATAAATCATACATGATGAGAATAATGTTGATTAAGGGTTGAGAGTTAAGATAAATGATCCAAATAAGCACAAATAAATAAAAGCACTATTCACCAGCCCTAGTGTGGGAACTATCCATAGATAATTCAGAAAAAATGCAATGACTCAGGTTTAGGCCCCCTATCATGTTGTTTTTGGAGATTTTGCCAACGAAACCGCTGGCAAAATGCTGGCAAGTTAGTGGACTCACATGTTGCATCGCTGGCTACCACCAGCCCAAGGACCCCTAAAAAATCTTAGCTTGATAGTTTATTCCCATTATCGCTGCTATCAACATCATTATTTGATCTGAACTTACTGTTATCTACTATCATATTTTGTTTTCTATGATTTGGTCTGGATGGGACTAACTAATCCATGGAGGGTTTTTCTCTGCTTGAGTGGTGGCTGGACGGATCTGCCCATGTCAAACCCCAGACATGGAAGACTTTGCCCATGTCAAACGAGACATGGAGGACTTCGCAGCTGACAAAGCTGATTCTGGTCTACTTCCACCGGCTAGCCAATGAGTTTGGCCTGCCCAAGAGGGGGAAGAACCTTGAACTTCCAGAACCTTGATTTCCCACAACGAAGCTCGGGTCGTGATGCAGACCCAATGTGACTTCGTCGTCTTCACCCACAGAGATGTGAGGCTTTTGGACCCAGAGATAGCTCCCAGCAGCTATGAAGGTGATTGTGAACTGACTGGAAGAAGTGTGAGCAAGGACAATGTCAGAACGGACCGAAGAGAGCAAGGACACAGAACTGACAGAAGAGAGCAAGGACTTCTGACACTCCTTAAGACATATATATATATATATATAATATATATGTAGATATACTATCCACTGGACATGGATGAGGCACTTTCAGAGAGTGGGTGCCACCCCATGATTGGTAATTAGTTCCTTTAAGAGTTGATAGTGGAGGAACTATTGGTTTCTTTGAAGTTGCCAATCCTGATCAACTATGTATCCCTGAGGTGCTTGGCATAATGTGAGATTTGAATAGCCACCAAAGGCATATGTGGGCAACAACCCCCCCAGCCACCTTGACTTAGTCCAGGGGGGCCCTGTAGAATGATCCCACTGGTCCCTGTTTGGGGGTAAGTATACATTGGGCCATTATCCCTGATCTTGGGTATTCTTTCTTGCCAAGTAGCGGATCCATCCACCATTCGCCGAAGGAAGTGAAGAAGCGGCCGCTGGCAGCAGCCACCAACCGCTGCTGTTGTGGGCTGACGGGCCCCCAAAGTGAGGGTATTATTATATAACATATATAGATATAATCGATATAATAGCATGATATGTATATATATATATATATATGTAACTATATATATATATATATATGTATGTATATGTATATGTATATGTATATATATATATGTGTGTATATATATGTATTATATGTATGTATAATATGTATATTTATAAATTATGTACTATGTACTATGTAGTATTATAATGTATTATATGTATATGTATATGTATTTATAGTATATATATATATATGCATTTGCAAATATTAGATGGATATCATGATAAATATATCGATATATATCATGATAAATATCACCCCAAAATCATTTGCACACAACCCCTTTTCAAATGCAAAACCTTTTTTGTGGAGGTCCAAAATGACCCAAGATTTAGAATGGGCCCCCAGGTGCCCCATGGAATTGACAGGGGGATGTGTTTTGCACATTTTGATTTCGAAACGCGCTTCGCGCCACAAGGCCGCCCACTTTTTCTGCAACTTAACTTCCGAAAGTGCTCCGAGACCGTCAGTTGTTACCACTTTTTACTTGGCAACGCGGTTCGCGCCACAACGCCGTGCACTTTTTCAACGTCTCAACTTGCAAAAGTGCTTCGACCATGAGGTGTTTTGTACCTTTTGACGACGCCGTTGCTTCGCACCACAACGGCGTGCACTGTCTCATGCCCCCAGATGGCTCCGCACGCGCCGCTGCAGCGAGCCGACTTTTCGACCGTCACGAGCCACAAAGCATTAGTAAGACACGGTGTTTGGTGACTTTCCCACCTTTTTGCACCCCCGGATCATTTTTCTTCTGATTTTCTCCTGTCTGATCTTCCCTCTTCCGTGCCTCTTCCCATCTCTGCTTTTCCATCTGCCCATCAGTCCATACTGTCGGAAGGTTGACTTCTAAACTTCCTTCGGTATAGAAAACAAATTGATAACCTAAGTTGATGGGTTCAGAATGATCACAATGGAAAATTCGTTTTGCCGCCCATTCATTATTCTTTTAAACCCGCATATTCAACCAGAACCGGGGTAATTTTTCCAATTCAACTAGTCTTATTGTCGTACGCGTTGTTTGGGACTACATCTTTGAAACGCCAAACCCGTGATGCACACATGCGCGCGCACACACACACATACATGCACAACCGCACACACAGATGATTTTCCCCAACAGCGTCCGTCAGCTTGAGGCTCATTTCGCCAGTCCTGGACTGGATCCGGGAGTTTCCAGATGTTGTGGTGCGGGTTCTGGGGTGGTTCCGAGGTTCGGTGTGGCGGGGTAATTCTGGGATGTTTTCGGTTGGTTTTGGAGATTTTGGCGTGAATGCAGTTGGTCCCGGAGGTTCAGGTGTGGTGATTCTGGAGGTCTGGGTTTTGCGACAGGTGGTATGTCGCCATGAGTTGAAAGTAAATGTGTTCACTGGCTGTTGTCGCATTGTGTAACCATTTTGGCCATTTCGCGTTCGTTTCT
Source organism: Symbiodinium sp. clade C Y103 (assembly GCA_003297045.1). Taxonomy (NCBI): domain Eukaryota; class Dinophyceae; order Suessiales; family Symbiodiniaceae; genus Cladocopium; species Cladocopium sp. clade C. Next base: position 137,893 of record BGPT01001425.1, on the reverse strand, counting down.
TCCAATGGCTACGGAATATCAAACTTTGCACATCGGACACGTTTTGACGCTTTGCGGTCACCCGAAAATTTGTGTCAGATTGGTTTCATGTGTTCACATCAACATGACTGATATGATTGTTTACATTCACCAGCAAAGCTGCGTTTGCGTTAAAACATGACATCGTTGCAAACAGTCTTTTGGCTGCAGTGATGTATGATTTAGTTTTGGTTGATCGATGATTGTTTTCATGGTTTGTGCGCAGAACAAATAAGGTGTGTTTTGTTTGTGTTGTAAATTGACTGGCTCAATGCGTTGCAAATTGTGCAGGACAATTTCACATGTTGAAAATACAAATTCGATCAAATTCGCAAATTATGTCATTGGTAGCCGAACGGAATTGCCAATACTACGTTTGATATGCACACAAACCTTTCAGGCTGAAATGCGAGATGAATGCAATTTGTGTACATTGTGATAGACGCGCGTATGGCCGATATACAAGTGTTTTTACTGAAACAAACAAATGTTGCCAGTTTCTGTTCACTTCATGTTTCCTGTCCATGGTCACACTGGGAACCAGGAAATCAGTTCGGAAATGGAAGGAATCCACTTTTTTTTTTTTTTAAATCCTGAAATTTACATCCATCCTGTTTTTGTGTTTGATACCAATTGGCCATGATCACCAACCTAGACCTTGTGGCCGCTTCTGAAATTCATTAAGAGTGAATCGTCACTGAACTGCAGGTCTACACAGGTCTAGCACAAATGTTGCTTGCACACCAGGTTTGATTTTGATGCAGCTGTTTGGATCAATGTAGATATGTATTGAATGCGGAGTTTTTCCTAGGCCATTTTGCCCAGGCCTGCACTGCCTGACCCGCTGTACCATCACTGATTCCTCCCGTATGCCACACCCAAGAATAGAACTCTACCCTTTAGAAAATTTAGAAGGTTTTAAGCACGTACCAGGTTTGTGGTTGTATCGAGGATGGTTTATGGCATTGGGTCTACCACAGCACTACAATGTAAATTACTGAAACGGAACATGCCAAACACAGGCCCAGAAACAAATGACACACATTTGACTGGCGCGACGTGTCAGGATGCCGGCGACTTCGCCGGATGGGCGTACGAAATTGACCAAGTTGAAGGGTAAAGGAAACCCAGGAATCATCGGGTTTGAAGAAAACACAGAATCACATTTTTGTGATTTGTGTGCATAGATTCACAAAATGCGACATTTTCCTGGCAAGAGCCCCGCCTCGTGAACTCAGGTTTTATTTCTTGTGTTTGGAAATTCATATGGTTTTTGCTCGAAATTGCGTTTGTTAAGTCCTCTTGCGAGGAAAACTTTCCAGCTCCGCATCTGGAACGGGCGTGCAGTCCGACATTGACTGGAGGTCGGCAAAATTTCGTTGTTGATTCAGGTGTTGCTCAAAATCAATGAACCAAGGATCATGTGGTTGCAGTGCTGGAGATGCAACATGCAACATCCAATTCTTCACACATTTCCGCGACAGGGTTTTCGGTCTTGACTTGGAGTCCGGCTCAACTGGTGCACTTTCCTTAGTTTTCTGCGACCCAGCGATGACCCAACAGTCCGACATGACCCGACATGACTTGGAATTCAGGCTGCCAGGTCGCCTGTGCCTCCACCACCGAGGCAGAGCGACAGGAGAGAAACCACTGATGTGAGTCCAAGCAGACGGAAAAACCACAATATTTTGAAGTGCAAATAATGTACATGCAATACATCCATTCGTACATGTGATGTGACATAATATGGTATCAATTATGATACGGTAATACAGTACACAGGTGCACTCAATAGATATATATATATGATTATATGTATCCATATATATATATATATAGCGCCGGAATAGTAGTTAGAACCTCCGTTTTGGAATTCCAAAACGGTTCTAAGTAGCCAAACCGGCGGCTTCCTTAGAACCCTCCGGATCCCGACTTAGAACCCAGGGGTTCTAAGTAGAGGTTTGGGGTTTCCAAGGGTTCTAAGTGCGCATTCCACCAGCTATCTACGTACATTTTGGGAAAATCCTAACAACTGAAATTCAAAACCCGATGTTCGAAGTATATGTCCGTCGCTAAATATATGTCTATGTATATATATATATATACAAAGTGGGGGAACCTCTCACCTAGAGCATTTGACACCAATACTACGGATCTCCCCACCCAATACGACCATCCCGGCCACCCCCGCTACTACATGCTACTACCACCACCGCAAGCCACCAGGGTTCCCATTGGTAGAATGGTGATATAGCAAGTAAATGTAAACACATGTATAATATAATATGTAAATATACATATATATATATATATATGTGAATATATATATATATATATCATGACGATTCTTGACAGGTTCTAAGTAGGGATCTCCCCACCCAATACGGCCACCCCGGCCACCCCCGCTACAGTACTACATGCTACTACCACCACCGCAAGCCCCCAGGGTTCCCATTGGTAGAATGGTGATATAGCAAGTATATGTAAACACAAGTAGAATATATTATGTATAATATATATATATATATCATGACGATTCATGACGGGTTCTAAGTAAGGATCTCCCCACACAATACGGCCATCCCGGCCACCCCCTCTACTACATGCTACTACCACCACCGCAACCGCAAGCCACCAGAGATCCCATTGATAGAATGGTGATATAATATAGCAAGTATATGTAAACACATGTGTAATATAATATGTGTATATATATATATATATTTGGGATTATATATATATATATATAATGACGATTCATGACAGGTTCTAAGTAGGGATCTCCCCACCCAATACGGCCACCCCGGCCACCCCCGCTACTACATGCTACTACCACCACCGCAAGCCACCAGGGTTTCCATTGGTAGAATGGTGATATAGCAAGCATATGTAAACACATATAAGATCCACCGCTTCATGTTGATCTGCCCTTTATATACATCAGTGTATATATTCGCAATCCCCACTGGTCAGTTCAACATCAGACCCCATGTATATACTCAATCTGTAATGTTAATATGTATATATATATATATACAGAATGTATAATAAATGTAAAATATGTATATATATATATATATTGGTGATTATATATATTTATATATCATGACGTCTCATGTTGGGTTCTAAGTCTGTACTTAGAACAAGCCCCGAAATACTTAGAACAAGCCCCGAAACAGATACTTAGAACCTTTGTCACGGGTTCTAAGCAAGTGGATTTACCTAAGATTTTTTCCAAAATAGGGTTCTAACTACTATTCCGGCGCTATATATATATACACACACATACACTGATATACACTGATATACACAGGTCCACACCTGCACCTAGTGACCACCAACTCTGAAGGCTCGGGAGTGGACCCAGTGGCGCGCCAAAGCGAACTGCCGGGGTCAAGTTGGAGAGCTTGGACACCGCCACGCCGGGGCCCGCGGCGTTCGATTCCGTGGACTTATCGCATTTGAGATCTGCTGTGAAGCGATCACCTGGTTATCAGGACCCACAGCAATGATTGACAGTAGAAATTTGTGGAGGCCGTTTGATCTTAAAATGAAGTGATGTAGATGGTAGACATTTGTAGACCATGTGGAATGTGGAATTTCACAATGTGACCGCCAGGAGCAGCTGCCATCACTCCTCACTCTGCTAGAAGATCGAGGGGTGGACTATGGCCGCCCCAACCTGGACCGGGATGTTCAGCTGCCTTTGGAGGCGTTTGAGGACACCACCATGTGGACCCGGACTCCTGCTGAATGGCAGCTGCTGATGCGGGATGCCAACGGCCAAAGCACCCCTCTGGCGTGCACTGCCTTGCGCACTATGGAGGATGGCAGTGGACGGTGGCAGACTGCCAGTGTATTGGGTTGGGATGCAGCCAGCCAGCGGTACAATGTGAAATGGGCAAATGGACAAGAGGACAAGGTCCTGAGCCTCCACGTATTTTTTGAGGGCGATGACCCCATCCTTTTTGCTGACCGTTTAAAAACGGCACTACAAAATAGAAGGTATGCCAATAGTTTTCTGAAGTATCACTTCTTTGTCGACAGTATGCCAGAAGACCGTTCCCGCAAGATTGGACGTGAGTCCGTGGCACGAATTTCCAAACTAGCCAAAGGTATGCTGTGGGATGCCAACAGTGAATTTGCAGACAAGCTCAATGGTAAGCTGGAGACTTTGTTGCAGGATGCTCAGAAGGAGTATGTGCGTGTACAGAATTTGATAACGTTTGAAAAGGTGCGAAGCCAAGGGAACCTCACAGTTCTTCCGTCGGACCTGGTGTTGCCGCCGCCTCCGGAATCGTCTCCTGTGCCATTTTTGGCGGTGAAGGTTCTGCCCTCGTGGGACACCAACACCATGGGTGCTCCGGATCCCCAAGTTCCACGCGGCTTTCGACAAGCCTTCGAGTGGTTTTGCAAGGCCTCCTTGGTGATTCGACCCGAAGTCTGCGCGGCTTTGCAAGTGACCCGAGGGATGTGTCTGGACTTGCTCACTGAGAAGGTCTTTGAGACCGCCTTCAACACCCCACTGCGATTGCAGGAGTTTTCCGAGCGCCAGGAAGCGTCCATCATGCGCTTGAAGGGCAGATTGGGAATGTGGGTGAACACCATTCGCTTGGGCCTCAATGAACATGCACCTGAGAATCTCTTAGAATCCCTGAGAGCCTGAGAAGTTGTTTTCAAGTGATCACATTTTTACTTCTCCCCAAGGCATGAGAATAACGCAGTGTTTGCAACAGGCGCGTCTGCCCTTCTGATGTTTAGAGGCTGAGTGTACTGGAGCTGAAGCAATCTGGCAGGCCACTGTGAAATGGTATCACCTGAACGAGACATCAATTGAGTCGACCCGGCAAGCTTTTGGATCTTTTGGGGCATGGGAAAACATGGCGTGCTTGTGGAAAGCTAATAGTAGGATTGCTTTCTTGACAAGCCGACAAGGCGATCTTTTTCAATTGACAATCAAAGGTTTGACATGCGTGGCCAACGACTTAGTTCCGGTGACAGGAACTACCGAGCAAGTCGATTGCGGCCAATGCTTGTTTGCAGTGGACTCATGATGCATGGCACTAAGTTGCAGCACCAGCTGTGGCAGCTGTGGCATTTCTGAAATCAGAAATATCAGACTCCAGGCAGTCCAGACATAGCCTTTTCTTGTTCAGGTCAAATGCCTTCCTGCTTTTGGCGGAGGACTTTCACTTCCTTGCAACCTTTTTGCAGATTTTTATAGATAGTGCATAGCAATAAAATGTGCAAGAGTCAGAGGTTGCAATCTGCACCTTGCTTGGTCTCCAGGAAAACTTGACCTCTTTCGCTGGGGACTCAGAACAACCCATGTGAATCATGTGACAATGTGGATGACATTGAAGTCATGGGAGAGTGTGGAAACAAAAAGTCTATTTTGCCTTGACTTTTGCAGGTGCAGGTGCTTGAAAGCCTGACCCCACTGCGTGTGCAGCACTGAGAGTTCACTTGAAGTTTCTTCACCGTCCTGTGCTAAAGACCAAGAATGCGGATGATTCTAGTGCTGTTGCAGAGTTTTCAGTGCCTTGAGGTGGAAATGACAAAGGACCGACACGTCCTCCGAACTTTGAGGAACATTGTCTGGATCCTTCCGATCCATCAGAAAGTCAAAGAGAGCAACATTCCAATCAGTTGTTTTACTTGAAAGGTGGTACGTAGACACTTTTCCAGTTTTTCTGCATGATGGGTCTCAGACCTTGATGAACTGTGGCCAAGTCCAGTCTGATTTCGTTTTACACGCTGTTTCTGATGCCACCGCCACCGGTGATGTCAAGGTGAAACCAGATCCCAACAAAGACGAGATTGTGACAGCCTCAGATGGACACGTGTTGGCACCCCAATTTGGGTTTGTTGCTGTGAATGCTTTGAAAGACACCTAGTGTTGATCAAGGAAGAAACTACGAAAGTCACTTAGGGTTCTCAGACACCATGGCCCCCGCGCTACTTCTCGATACTTTTCCTGACTGTGGAGGCCGTTGAGCCAACGTTCAAGAAGGCACTTTTTAAGGCATGGACCACATGTGGGGACCACATATGGCATTGCGTCACTTGAGTGACGAAAATCAGAGATGGCATGAAGTGGCATGGCATCCTCTGCAGGTGGAAGTTGTCATCAATCCTCAGATTGCAGCCAAAGCTGCTGCTGCAGTGCACTCCCCAGTCCGACATGCTGTCGGCTGTCCATTCAGAAGAAATAGTCACAAGAACATTCTTTTCAAACAGTCTATCTATCGATCTATCTCTGTATATATATATATCTATTTATATATCTATCGATCGACACGAATGCAATCTAATCGAATCTAATCTAAATCTCTTGGTGTATATATATACACATACACATATGTGTATGTATGCATGTAATGCAATGTAATGTACTGTAGTGTAGTGTAATGTAATGTAATGTAATGCAATGTAATGTAATGTATTGTAATGTAATGTAATGTAATGGCATGTATGCATGCATGCATGCATGCATGCATGTGTATGTATGTATGTAATGTAATGTAATGTAATGTAATGGAATGGAATGGAATGTAATGTAATGTAATGTAATGTATGCATGCATGCATGCATGCATGCATGCATGCATGCATGCATGCATGCATGCATGCATGCATGCATGTATGTATGTATGTATGTATGTATGTATGTATGTAGTTCATATCTGTATGTAATTAATGTATGTATGTATGTATGTATGTATGTATGTATGTATGTATGTATGTATGTATGTATGTATGTATGTAATTGATTAATTAATGTACGTATGTATGTAATTGATTAATTAATGTATGTATGTAATTGATTAATTAATTAATGTATGTAATGTATGTATGTAATGTAATGTAATGTTATGTTAGGTTAGGTTAGGTTAGGTTATGTTGTGTTATGTTATGTATGTATGTATGTATCTATGTATGTATGTATGTAATTAATGTATGTAATGTAATGTAGTGTAGTGAAGTGTAATGTAATGTCATATAATGCACTGCACGGCACTGTAATGTAATGTAATGTAATGCAATGCAATGTAATGTAATGTATGTGTATATATATTTTATAGATAATATACCTTTGGAAAAGTTGGGAAGATGATAGGTATTTGGGATAGATCCCACTACGACATTTGGATCTTGAGCTGGCAGAGAATGGAGTGAACGACAACGGGCGACAACTGGACGACAACGGGACCTTCTCAGGCCGAAGCCGCTGCAGTTCCGGAAGACAAAAAGAAAGATGAGAAAAAGGGTCACCAACTGAGCAGATGGAATCATTCATGGAATCGTTTCATGTGGTTTCATATTTTTTCATCATTTTCATAATGTTTCATTTCATACACTTTGATTCCGTTTGATGGCGAGCATCCGGACATATGGGACATGAGAAGATCTGTCTTGAGGAAAAGAAAAAGGGAAGGCAGGGTCACTGTCAGTGCGCCGCCTTTCGCCCTTCGCAGAGTTCTCGAGCGAAAGTCACAGGAGGAGGAGAAGAAGCCGGAAGAGCCTCCAATGCTTCACTTCGCCTACAAGCCAGCGACCTGGTTATCTCTTGTGACTGTTTGCAAGTAGTGTCCAAAGCAAGGGGATACCTCGAAACGGCAATTTTAATGCGGAAGATGATTATAAACCATAGAATTTCGTGGGTTTGTCATGATTTTCAGACAACCCCAGATAGTTTAGCTGTGGAGCTGCACTTCTCGCAGACGAGCTGCTTTACCTTGTGCAATGCATTTCCCTGAAGGACCGATCTTGGAGAGGTCAAGCAGGCATACGGTATCGATGCAATGTACCGCAGTTCAAAATTGGTGTTTCCAACTGGGCAACAGAAGTGATGTTGGTTCACTGGGCCTTCTTTCGTCTGCACTTGAACATGCAGAAATGTATGGATGCAGGCGGTGCTGAGCATGTTTGACAAGGGCATGGCTTCTTTCAGAGACGTTCATAGTATTGAGAGTGTTGGCACCTCAGGATTCTTGGAGACCGATCACGTTCATATTATACTTGTTCTACATTGTTCTGGTGTTACTTCCCTAACCTGTCAAGGAGAGTTGGAACAGTCAAAATGAAACCTCCAAACTCACCCTTCCAAGACTCAGAGATCAGGGCCTCAAAAATCTGCAGGTGCTGCTACCTCACCTCATTCGTGACCATCACTTGGACCGCCAGGGTCAAATGCAAAATGTTTTGAGAAGCTAGTTTTCTTCCAGCCACATTGACGTCGCTGATAGGCATGCTACGTGTATGGAATCTGTTCAAATACAGTATACTTGTACATTAATATACATTATACATATACAGATACACACATATATATATATATAATATAATATATACTCATTGCGTGTGGATATATTTATCTACGTATAATTACAAAAACGAGATGCACACTTACACACTTACTGAAGCGGTCGATGTGCTACTTGCACAATTACATAAACTTATGTTTGCCTCAAACATGGTGTCCCAAGGGCCTGAATCCCCAACTCTTGAAAGTTGGCATAAGAATTCTTGGTGGTGAAATCACATATGACACATCCAACCTCATTGTTTCGATCTTACGTCACCATTGATGTATTGATATATGAGGATTGTATCCCATTGTTGGTAATTTTACATCCTCATTTTTTGGGGTCTATCCACACAATGGTTTGCGTTTGCGAGGACCCCATCTTCTCCCCCACTGATGCCTGGGTGGAAGATCTACGGGTGCGCTTGGAGGCGGGTCAAGTCTACCAGGGGACCGACTAGAAAGGAAGGAGCCAGAAATGGCTGCTGATCCTTAGATTGGTCAAGTGAAATCATCAGAAAACATCATTTTTGGGAGTATACATAATTTTGAGCCATTCCCATATAGCCACATCATGTAATAGTCATAATGATCACCGCATCATTTCAATAGCGATCCCTGGGCCATCAATATTAGACGCCACCATTTAGTGTCGTTTAGGGGATCCAACACATTGTCACCAGCAAGAAATGGGACGACCATTTCAGATGGGTTGAATGGTTGTAATATGTTACTTTCATATGATTGAAATACAACATTTTAACGAAAACAAATGGCTGACAACCATAAGAACAAATCTGAAATCAACAATATCCATATTTCCTGGGTACTCTCTGCTTCTCATGCATGGCATGCGAAGGTAATCCCTCTCTTTGAAGGGAACATCATGCATAAATGGCTAAGAATTCAGAAAACAAGGTTGGATGACCTGAGGATATAAAGCCTCCCAAAATCGGATACATCTATTTTTGATATATTTGGATCAAAAGATACAATACATCTGGACTTCACCAGAAATGGGTGCAGAGTGGCCTCTTTGGCACAGGAGACTTTGGCGAAGCAGGAACCTTGGCTACAGGATATCCTGGATGCGATGGAAAGCTTCAAGGACAGTTGAAATCCAACCGTTACTGGCTTCCAAGATCTTTGTTTCCCCAATTTATCGAACACATATTCAACATTTAAACAATTTTAGTGGTGTTAACAAATGAATAAATTCATTCTTTAGTCATTTTTGGCTGTCCATTTCCTATGGATTTGGCTCCGTCAAATTGTTACAGCTCTGCAGGATGTGGTTGTCATGGACCCGGAGGCGGCTGCGGCGCGTTTGCAGCAGGAGCCACAGGCCCCTGCGCAGGTGAAAGCCATGATCGAGGAACGAAAGGAGTGCCATGGCCGAGTTCAGTATCCTTACCCTCTGGTAATTCAACATAGCCATGGCCCCAACAAAATTGGTGATTTTACATAGTTATGTTCAATTACCAGAGGGCAGCAATGGCAAGTGGTTGCTGTTTTCTGTTGCTGTTTCAATTCTTGTAAAACTGTCAACATTATCTTACCATGTGGTTCTTCTGTAAAGAGCAGAGTACATGAGGTTAGGTTGCAATAACCTTGACAAGAGGAGCCTCTTGGGTTCACGCGCTCTCTGACAGCCTAAGGCGAATACGACAAATCCAAGAATCCATTCCGGACGACAAGGTGTGGTTGGCTGGCAAGAGAGCTTATGGAAAAAAAGGTTGTTTCGTTCCTTGATGGTTTCCTTTGGGATGAAGCGTTTGGAGCTATGCACTGCCAGGAATCCATTGTGATTGGCTTCTATCGCGATGGACTCAGTTCTGCTATTGCTGTGGGCTGCCACCGGTCTCAGCCTTGGCTTCCCAACAATTGGAGCCCAGGTATTGAGACCGGCACAATCCGGACGCAGCTCATTGAAAAGCTGGAAATGTTGATGGCTTAGACTTTTTAGACTTCCAGAATTTGTTAAAGATGCTTCCTGCGACTTTTTTGTTGGGCCACTTTGTACCAGCCAGTATAAGAATAGTGAAGTTATGTGAAGTTGCAGTTTTGAAGTGCAGGTCCACACAGCTCTTGTTGAAGTCCTTGGCGGAGACGTTGGAAGTCAACATCCACGAGGTGCGTGACAGCAAGTAGCGCTGTAGCAGACAAATCAGAAAGAGTTGTTAATCCCCCAAAAAATAGAAAACTACAGTAGTTTACAGTACCACTATTTTCGAATTGGATTTTGCCAATTTCTATCTTTTTTGGGGTAAAATAATGCTGCTATAGTCTGAACCTGAACTACACCTCAAAAATGTCCTTGGCGTGATATGGACACTGCAGGCCACAGTGGCTTTCGAGGGCATTTTCACCAAGCTGCAGACGCAGGCAAGTGTGGTTGCGAGATGTGAGAAATATGCGAATTGTTGCGGGATCACCTACCAAGCTGGAAAGTATTCGAAAGTTCTACAAGTTGGAGTCTTGGAGTGTTGAGTTCTTGAGACTTTCAGGTGGCCACTATCGAAGAATGCTCTGACATGAAGGCAAGGAAGGGAAAGGGTATTGCTGCAGGCCCTACATTGCACTTTGCCATGCCCACTTTTGCCATTCTGGAACAAACCCTTGTCAGTTGGCCTTGTATGGGAAAAGGTATGCATAGAGTTTGTTTGACAGGGATTCTGGCCATCCATTGTGGGATTACCTTTCATAACCCACAATTATATACGCGACATATGATCATAGACATATTCTGATTATCACTATCACATACTATCATCATTTTCATTGTTACTGTCATTCTCATCTCATAATTTCAAGCAACAATTCCCATTTTTGTACTGGTCACACAACCGCTGAGGGATACCAATCCCATGATTACACAGCGGTTATCTCACCATGAATGGATACACCAGCAGCTAAGTATCATTATTGCAATGTATCATTTGGTAAACGTTGTATTGATAGACATATCGATAAGTTTATATACATATAATCATATCTTATTTGAGTGTATACATATCATATTTCTATAGAGATAGTAACGATACATGGCTATTTATACAGAAACCTGTCTGTCCCCCTTTACCCATGCTATGGTTTCAAAAAATCACTGGGAAACCCCCGGATGGCCTAGGACTTCTTAAAGTCCATCCCGAACGAGCTGGCGAAGTTGGCCGGTGCCGTGAACGAAGCCATGCAGCTCACGGACCTGGCCCCTCGGACGTGGTGTGGCTATTCAAAGCAATAGGATCCCACCATTTCTCCAAGGGCTTCAACCAAGAATGGGAATTTCAACCATTCACTAACTGTGTTCTGCTTGACAATTTTTTTGAATGTTCTCAGATGGGATGGAATCAGATTTTGACAAAAAGATGATGGGAAGGCTGTTGAATTGTTGAAGAGAAGTCTTCATGGACTCTTACACTGCTTCAAAGTAGAGAGACGTCTATGACTTGAATCATCTCAAATGCAAGAGAGCCCTAGTTTTGCTAGATTCAGACACGAGGCCATTAAAGATACCATTGTTGATTGGTTATTACATAGGGGTAATGCTACCTAATTTACTGAGGATTAGGATAACCATCATGGCCCTAATGTTGGCATCTCTTTGTTTTTTGGAAGATGCTGAACTGCCCAAGGTGGAAGATCTCCGTTTCGAACTGCCAGCTGAGACGTTAGAAGCGCGCTGGGAAATGCTCGGAGAGCCCAGGATTCCTTTCGCTGTGCACATCTGTGTGCCAGTTTCAAAGGGATCTAAGGGATCCTAGGGGTTCACTGGAAACCTGAGGTTTGGCTCCTCTGGTCTGGTAAAATCCAGAGCAGCAAAGTGCATGGAGTGCCCAGGGGTGATACTGCGATACCCCATGATTGATCATCTATATCACTTCTATATCCCATGTTTGATTCTACATTTTCCTCATCAAAAGATATCGCCATTTTGACCAGGTATTCCCTTCAGTTTTGGATATATTCAACTCACTTTGTGTTGAATTCAGTTTGATTCACCCCGCTTCCGAGTGTCGGTGTTGAGTTCCTATGACTTTCCAGGTACCTCAACACTCAGCATGATGGTTTCTTGACGTCTCAAGAGTCAGAGCAGAAGGCCCTCTTGTGGAAACAGGGACGAATGATAGGCAGCTTGTTCCCTTGATGGAAGAGGTCCCTTTCTGACCAGGATGAAGCCAGCTTTGCGACCCAACAGCAGATTCCAAGTTCTAGGGTTCCGTGTTCCGGTTTTCAGGGCCGACAAAAACAGCGCACAACTCCCAGACCCAGAGATTGAAACCCAACAGTCACTTTTGTTAGGAACTAAACATCACAGTGAGATCTGGTTTATGGAGAGAATACAATACAATTGCCTGATGTTGAAATGGGACATTCCGAATTGCCCATACTGTATATGAAAAAAGGTCCCATTCAAGAACCTTTTCTTCACCTGATCCTTTGCCAATGCTGCTTCGCAGGAATTTGATAACAGACTCGCGAGATTAGAGGAGGCCTGTTGTTAGTTGACTTTCGTGTTTGTTTTCCTGTGTTTGTTGCCTTCGAAAGGTGGATATGGCTCAAGATTAGGAACCCCCAAAACTGCATGGTGCAATATCACCCATGGCAAATCTTTTGGGTTGATTGGTACCCGGTACCCCCAGCACTATTCATCACTATTTAGCCATATCCAGACCTGAGCACAGCTGAGGTGATTGAAGGCTTCTCCCAGTACAAAGATCTCGGTCAAGTGAGGGATGTGGCAGAGAAGGCAAGTTGGCGCTGAAAGACTGGGCCATTGATGGATTTTGATGCATCTGAAACTCAAAATTGGGGGTCTAGCAAAAAATGGTGGTCCAACTAGAGTCATAATTTTGGATGAAACGAAATTTTGACCCCCATTTGAATTGGGAGAAAGTGCGCAAAAAGGACCCCCACCATGGTTGTGTTGCGCATATGCAGACATGCTACACGTGCAATCATGTGCTTGTGAAACAAAACAGATTCTTCACATTTTGGCATCCAATGTGTTTGAGACTTGTCAAACTGACTGGGTCTTTGACAAGGTGCGAGTGACATCTGAAGAGATCAAGCAGTGTCAAGATCTCGTTCGACTCTACAACTCTCGGGAGGCTGCTTATGTTGGCTGTGAATATCAAGGGACTTCCAGCATAGCCATAACTCAAACTAGATTGGAAAGCACCCAAGTGAAGTAAGTGAAGCAAGTGAAGTTGTATCTTTTTGCGGTGGAGGTGCTGTTTGATCGGGCCTGGCACCAAGTGTTTGAAAGCATCTCCAGGCCTTAGGGTGTCAGCATTGCTGTTGCGTTGTAAGGATCAGACAGATTACTCCAACCTGCAGACCATGATCAAAACCTTTGAGCCCTACAACAATCTCTGGAAGACTGCTGGAGATTGGGTCAGCAACAAAGAGGCGGTATGAAGTAGCCTATCCATGTCGAGAAGAGCTTGCAAAGCGGCAAAGTTTTTTGGGAGTTGAGTTTAAAACATGTGAAGACCTTTATTGATTAATGTACAGTAGGTGGAAAAGGCAGATCTTTTGGCTCAATCAGACGCCGCATATGGGGCAGGCCTGGCTTCAAGGTCCCTTTAACGAGATTGACCCGCGGTACTGCGAGAACGAGGTGGGCACGACACCGCTCCTGGTAGTAAAATGTAGTAATATAGCACAGCAGCTCAGTCCAATGATGCTAGCATGCTGGTGACAGGTGACCAACGGCATTCGCCTGCTTTTCAAGACCATTCGTACGCTGAAAGAAAATGAAGAGACCAAGGTGCCACTGCTATCGCAAAGTGAAAGGATTTGGAAGGTTGTAAGCCAGGATGAAACTGAAAGATGGGCGACAAAGAAGCTTCACGTTAGTCACGTTTGCCTTCGAAGATATCAGTGTTGACACATTGTCAGGGCCTTGTATAGAGAAAACCCCAGAAGACCCAGACGATTTGGGATCCAGCGATTCTTGGCTGCCCAGTCGATTTGTGGCATAGCGGAGCAGATCAAGACAGAACTGGAGGAGTTGGAGTCCCAGTGTCCTCGAGCGGTGTCCTCTTTTTAGAGAGTTTCAAGAACTGGCCGGTTGCAACGGTAGTTGCTTTGTTGGTGGTTCCCTTGTGGCCAGGAATGCTTCCGCACGTTTCCATGTTTTGAATCAGGTTCAAACCCAACCTTCCGCTGGTCACTGGCCTCCGCAACGAGGGAATGCGACAACGACACTGGGTGGACTGATGCATGTTTTAGAAGTTGCTGCACAGCACACTCTTTGTTGTTCAGTTAAGAACTAGTTCTTCCGCAGAGATAAGGAATGCTGACAATTTAAATCTGGACATGCCAGGAGCAGATTTCCGAAAAGTCTGGATCCCGGTGCTGAAACAAATCAGTACAGGTTGTCACAAGTTTTGCGCTCATGAAGCCCTGTCAAATTCCACTTGGCCTTTCAGGTCAGGGGTTCAGGTGGGGCCAGGCATGGAAGGAGGATTCACCCTGCAAAGGACTGTGAAGAACAGCATTTTTTTCAGACGGCTACCTTGGGGCATCATGGTATCATTGAAGGAACCATAAGAAAGCCTCATTTGACGTGGAAAGCCTTGATTTGACTGTATTTGCGCATAGTTGCGCGCATTGCGGACAGGATGTTGGATTCCGGGCTCCTGAACTTCGCCAACGAGGCTTGTGGGTCTCGTCTCTCCAATTATATATTGGATTGATATCTGATGCAATCCGAGCGTACCTGGGACAGGTCGCAGAAGTTGGTGACCGAGCAGGGAAGGAGTATGGCTTGGAGAAGACCTTGAACAAGATGAAGGCCATCTAACATGGAACAAAACTTATCAATAATGAGGTCTTGAACTGCTTTAATGTTCGGAACCCAATCCCAAAACCATCCCGAAAAGATCATAAATGGGTGGTGAGTCAAAACCACTCCCAAACTGTAGCTTTGTTATTGGGTTTACCACATTACAATCCCTTGATCTGTACTCTCCATGTCCTGGAGCCAAGAAACTGATTGCCCCCTGCAGGCTGATTGGGAACCATTGTCCTTTGACCTCTCAGAGAAGTACAGGCGGTGCAGTGGGGTCTATCAGCCAATCTGAAATAAGCTGTAGTCTCATTGTCTCATTAGTTGAAATAGTTAATTAACTACTTGTTCCTACTATTGGTAAATGGGTTCCTAAAGATGTCATCTAATGGTTGTTGCCCTTGATTTTGTAGCAGCAGGTCCTTTGAGCCATCACAACCAATGGCCCGGCCGCATCACACCTTTTTGCAAGCTTACTGACGCTTTACTGTACCAAATCACGCACTCCCCTGCGAACTTTGCGATGTATTTCGTTCGTGCTACGCATCTGTTTCTGCTCTCTGAGCAGATCTGTGTTCTGAAATCCGTGATATTCATACCGAACCGACCAAGCACTAGAAGCCGAGTAGCCGATGGTCTGAGGATCTAAGTGGCTAGAGCTGTGAAAAAGATACTTGCTGTCAGCAGCTTTGAACATCTTCATGACTATATAGAAACTTCAGTCAAGCATTGTTGCCCGCCTTGAACAAATGTTCTTTGGTCCAGTTTTCCTCCTGGTTTCTTTCAGGAAGACTGGTACCTACGTTCTGAAAGGCGATGGAGAGGCAGGACCGTCGGGTGAATTTGGGTCCATGCCTAGATGTCACATGGCCACTGGCTACCTATGGTGCTTCCATAGGTTACTACCCGGAGTAACCAGTTTTTGTTTCTGAAACGCAGCATTCTAGGCGTGGCCTCTTCGGAAAACACAAATTGAGCCCAGACCCTTCAGACTCAGCTTGCGAGGCCATGGTTCTGCTGGACGAACACATCGTGACCACACAGGCAGCCGCAGGTTTTCTGTGCTGCATGGTACTTCCATGGTGCTTCCATGGTGCTTCATTGCATTTTGTGCCAGGCCATGATGTTTTCCACCTTCAAGGGACCGTTCGAGGAAGACATCAACGAGTGCGCCCAACTTGCCTTGAGCTTCTATAGCTTTCGTAATGCTTTCGCATAGATGGTAATCGTAGCAGCAAATGCAGTTCGCATTCGCCAAATCAGGTGGAACACACGGCTCATGCGTGTATCTGAGACCTTGGAAGAATGGAGCTACCGGCAAGTTGTCTTTGGTTTCTCATCGGTCTTGCTTGTGTATCTCTTTGCGTTTGCAAGCAGTTGTGCATTTTCTCATCTGAGTGCATAAGAATAGGAGAAAACATATCAAAGCAATCATTTTGTGGCCAGGCTGAAGTGTCAAAAGTCTTGGATGTACCTCCAACCGATCTTCGACTCAGATGACCCTTGGTTTCAAACACTGATCACTTGCAAGGGGTTTCCTAGAAGCCGAGCCAGCCACAGCCGCTTTCTGCAGAGAACCTCTTGCGTTTGGTAAGGATATCATGCGGCAATTGCCAACCGAAGGCCCTGCTTTGGCGGAAGTGATGCTGCTTCCACCTTTCGCTTTCTGTTATTCACATGTCCAAAGCAACCACATCTGGGAGATTGTATTGACCATATTGACCGATGTTGGGTGGGCGTTCAGGCAAACGTTTCAAGCATGTTGATGCCACATGGCGTCAGGCTGGGACTTGTGATCTGATTGATCGCAGTTGAGTTGGTTTAACATGTCGCCAAATTGTTCAACTGAGATGCTGCCCTGCTCGCTGTGCTCAGGAGATGATCAACACCAGGGAGAATCCGAAGATCATTGACATTTGTGCCACTGAAGGGCTTTTGGAGAAGTGGCGAGAATGCAACGTGCCAACCTGCATGTTTATGACTTCTGGATTAAAGATGATCATGGATTGATTTAGTGCCATTCTGATGCCACTCTTGACATGGAGACTCAGCGTGAGTGGGAGTTTTATTCGAACTGCAGCGTGAAACTTGTGGCAGATCACTTTGGACATGGTGCAGAAGGGCTTGGAGGACTACCTCGAAACAAAAAGGCTGGGCCCTTGGATGTGGTATCTATTAATTCTATCGATATGTTGGTCACTTCCTTGATGGAGATATCGTTCCTACTTCAGATGGGGCTGGGCCTATGGACCAATGGGACTGGGATCACCTGGGGATTTCCACAGGTCAGTCCACGCAAAACTCGTTGTATTTTTCGATGGTTGGCTTTGAGTCCACACCTTCGCACGGCAATGTGTTGGTTTGAAGGGAACACACACACACAAATCTACATACCTACATATGTAGTCATATGTATATAATTGTATATATCTATATATTAATATTATATATATATATATGTATTTTATACCTGGCTTTGCTCAGGAATGGCTTTGCTCGCTTCTACTTCTTGTCGAACGATGAGCTGCTTGAGATCCTTTCGCAAACCAAGGAGCACGATGATTGTCTCAAAACTGGGTATCCCCAAATCCAATGGTCTATCATCGATGTTTATTGGGAAAATCCAATGACCATTTTGGTACTTATCATATCTTATCATCATTTTTCCAATTAAATGTGACTTACTAGTGATAGATATGTGAATTCTTGGGTAGCCACCCTGAGACAAAGCCAGTTTTCCTGGGCAGCTTGGTGAGTTGGGAGCTCGAGTCAATGCAGGACCCAACCAGAGTGCAGCCTTTCTTGTCCAAAGTCTTTGAAGCTATGTCAAAAGCTGGGGACTCATTGTGGATCCGTGCTGAAATTGGATATAGCGAAAAGAGTCTAAAGTAGTGAGAACGATCCTTTGAATCAATCAACCATCAGGTCTAATGCAGTCTGTTTCATTGCAAATTCTGTGCAATGAAACGGTCAACAAAAGTCGATATCCGACAGCTCAAGCGAGGTCATCTTCACCTCCGACAACGAAGTCACACACATGATCTCGCCAGAGAGCGAGCAGGTTGAGATGGTGGCCCCTGTAGTGACTCACCAAAAGGCCGACGGTGCTTGTGATGGGGTTGATGACAAGTGTTCTATTGAGATGCAAGGGAGATGGAAGTTCATCCACATAGTTACGAAATTTCCATATGAATTTTCATCAGAGGATGCTGGACGCTTTGCTTGACTTTGAGCCAATCTGTATGAGGCGGTAGAAGTTTGGATGGGAGACCTGCAGGATGGGATGTGCATGGCAATCCGTGGGAAGCTTACAAGACATCATGGATTGGACGATGTGTTGGAGGTTTCATCTGCACTTTCAACTTATGAAGCGAGCATCTCTGATAGGTTCATTCATCGAAGAGTCATCTTGTTTTGGAAGCTATATGTTCTCATGCGAGACATTTTCCGTTTAAGGCAACGCGCTTGAGGTTGGAATCAGCTAAACTCTCAGTGAGGGTTGCAGAGGAGGTTCCCAAGAACCCAGCTTAAGCAGACCACTCATGACCCTTTGAGACATTTTGAGCTTGGCCCTCCTTCTGTCCTACCTTCTGTCCTGCCTTTCTTTCAATGAGGTTCCTACAACACCATGGATCGCACTGACTGGGTCCTTGCGAATCCCGCCCAAATTGTTCTGAACGGCTCGCAGGTTCGGGTCATTCTTGTGCAATGCGAATGGGAGTTGAGTGTGAGACTGTCAACATTGGGTTTCGAGAAGGAACTAAGAAATGCAGAGTGCATGAGCAAAAGCAAGTTTGTATGTGTCACCCAATAACCCCAAATCCCCATAAATGGCTGCTGTAAACTATCCCCAGAGGGCAAGTTTATTATTGGATTATTGGGTTTCCCACATGAATTGTTGAAGCAATCATGGCTGTCCAAACGGAGGTCTTCTGGACCTCAGAAGTGGAGGAAGCGTTTGATGGCAATGTGGTCAGACTCTAAGTGTTTTAGGAATCTCTGCAGCGCACATTTGGGGGTTTCCAAAAATGGGGGTACCCCAAAATAGATGGTTTAGAATGGACAATCCTATTAAAATCCCATTTCAGGAAACCTCCACTTTGGCAAGTGGAAAACCTTTTTTCTGTATGTGTGTGTCAGTGACTGATGATACAGAAAAGCATTGATCCAAACACGTTTGTCTTTCCTCCAGCAGCACTTTGCCGCAGTTGGATCAGTATGCAAAGAAGCTCTCCCAGCAAATCCTGGACTTGATCATGCTTCTCCGCAAGGGCGTAGTTGTCTCAGAGTCTGATCTTTCCATTTCCGAGATGACCATCTCTGATAAGTGAGGTGCTTTAGGGGGTTGAAACCACCAACCAGAAGCTTTTGGTGCATATTTCAGTCTGATTCATGATGCGATATTCATCCATTAATCCATGCAGTCGCTAAGGTGAGCAAGCTGCAAACGAAGACAATGAATGCACTGATTGTCATTGATGTCCATGCCAAGGAGTTCGATTCTTTTCCAACCACTCACGCAGTGGCAACCGTCACTACCATGGTGTAGAATGGTGTGATTCTGGAGATCCCCGCAGTCATTGAAACATCAGGTCAGGTCATATGATTTTGCAATGGGCTGAGGGATGTGTGAGCACAGGATGTGATTTGGGGCTTCGTTGAGCAGCAGGTCCGGGACAAGGCCTGTTTCATATGATGGTGACATATCGTGACAGGGATGACGTTCTTGCTCTAATTTCGCAGAGACACACTTGTTCCTTTGTCCCTTAATGATGCGCTTCCAAAGCCACCTAGCTATCTAAGGCATTGTACTGTAGGATCTCATTTGTGAAAATGGACCAATGGACCAACTCTTGGTCTTCGCATCTTGCAGACCTCCTTCGAATGGATCTCGCAGCTGCGGTACTACTGGGAAGTTGATGATCGCCAGCAAGAGAACATGTGGGCCTTGGCCCCGGTGGAGAATCTGACACATGCAAGCATTGCAGGGGTGCCTTAAGCTACAATTCAATCGAAGCGGTACAAAGATGTCAAAGCTTTCTGATCTGCAGGTGAAATGCGTTCAGACATCCTTCCCATACGGCTTGAACCTGAGCACACTATGATAAAATAGCACGCAGTTGGGTTCGTGGTGAGGTTATTGTAGCCGATTCCCAATATGTTTCGGACAATGATCAATGTGGCCCAGAATAATGTTGTAGACTGATAGACCCAATGAAAAAAAATCCAGTAAGCCATCGACTGGGGGGTCATTTCAAATCATCCCAAATGGGAGGTATATCCAATGCCATAAACCCCAAGGCTACGAATACCTGGGCAACTCGATGCGCTTGGTGATCACTCCGCTGACTGACATGTGGCTTGCTTATGGCGGCATTTCCAAGGGCACAAGAATTGAAAATTCAGATTCAGAAGATTCAGTAGATTCAGTGCCTGCGACAGTCTGGCAATTCTCGAGTGAAAAGACGACTGCAGAAGACCCAATGCTTGTTGGTAGTTACGCGGGCTGGTGCCTTCGGCACCAGCCGGCCAGCCTAAGTCCCCAGCAATTCCCCTATGCAGCATCAAATATACAATAAAATTGTTTCACGTTAAAATAAGCCAAGGTGCTACATCACTTTGATGGGCGCGCAATCTTTGAGCCTTGGTGGTGCACCTGTCGGGTCGCCCAGTTCCATGGCCGCCTTTTGATCGTTGCTGATACCTGGGCTG
Source organism: Symbiodinium sp. clade C Y103 (assembly GCA_003297045.1). Classification (NCBI taxonomy): domain Eukaryota; class Dinophyceae; order Suessiales; family Symbiodiniaceae; genus Cladocopium; species Cladocopium sp. clade C. The sequence continues at coordinate 117,060 of BGPT01001425.1, read as the reverse complement.
ATTTAAGGGAAATCCATTGCGGCAACATAGGGAAACCATATTTGTTCCCATCAAACATGGGGTTTCCTGTAGGTTTTCCTATGGTTTTCCATGGGTTTTCCTATGGTTTTCCTATGGGTTTTCCTATGGTGTTCCCATTGCTTAAACCAATTCTTGGTGGCCCCAAGGCCGGACCAGCGGGTACCGGAAAGACTGAGACGACGAAGGATTTGGCCAAGGCCGTTGACTAAGGGAGGTATCTACGGGCAACATCTGCAAAAGATGGATTTCTCAGTGCACTTAGCCAGATATGATTATATATCATATATATATATACATATATATATATATCATATATCTATAGACACAATAGTAATATATGAAGTGTATAATAAATGTATACAGTATGTGTATACGTATGTTTACAGTATACAATACACACACATATCATATATACATATACTATATGTACATACAAATTATATTGTAAACTATGTATATATATATATACCGAAACACAGACACACAACTCACACACTACCGACGTATTCTGCAGGCACTTGCAAAGCAGTGCGTGGTCTTCAACTGCTCACCTGAGATGGACTACATCATGGTGGGGAAATTCTTCAAAGGTGCCACACATAGTATGCTCATCAGCTCCGTTTATTAGATCCTTCATTAGTCCAACCTGGAAAATGCTTGGGAATTGCATCTGACCTTGGAAGGCTTGGCATTTTCCGGAGCATGGTGTTGCTTCGACGAGTTCAACCGCATCAACATTGAGGCCAGCTTTGGATTTGCCTTGCGCCCTGCTCTGGGTGGTGACTACTGCAATGTTATGAACTTAACATCAGCTGCAAGCACCCTTCGGAGACCTAAGCTGGCAAAGGACCCAATTTAAATCCATTTGTGAATGATCTTCCTATTAAGAATGGATTTTCCAACCTTTACCATCCAGCCATGTTTGAATGGTAAAAGGTCTCCATTTTTCGCATTTTCCGTGCAGGTCCTTTCTGTCATTGCGCAGCAGCTCATGGTACTCTTTGGTGACTTGGCCAGTTATATGACAGTTGTCACTTTTCCGGAGATGCATTGAATCATGGAGCCTACCTGGCAATGTGACTGCCCCTGATTGTCTTTAGGCCGAAAAGCAGAGTTGCTTGGCGAAACAGCTGCAGGGTTGCCTCTGATACGTAGTAAACAGAATAGCAAGACTCTGATCAAGTCAATTTATATTCTTTTCAGTTGAGCTCACAATACCTCCGAAAATAGTATCATCACACTTATGGACGCTCTGAGTCATCAGCCATTGGCGTCAAAGGGGATCAGATGCTGTCAGATGCGTGATGGTTCAAACGGATTCGAAGATGAAGTTGGTTTGGAATCCTATTCTTGGAGTGTTTGCCGTCTCGGCAGCGTGTGCTCCAGAGGCTTGGCAGCTACAATGAAACCGTGGAGCTTGAGTTCGAAGGAACTCTCATCGTGATATTCTCAGTTTTGGGTCGGTTCGCTGTAGACGATTGTGTCACTCAGTGGTGAACAGCTGCGCAGGATCCATCAGTTTTCTCGACCCACGATGAGGTCATGAAGCCAACCTTCAACGTCTTCATCACAATGAATCCAGGTGGCCTGATGGTTTGACAGCTCTGGTTGTATCAATTTGGATCCCCAAGTGGGATGTTTCCTAAAATGGGGTATAAAATCTACTTTATATCCAAGTTGTTGGGCATCTTGAATGGTAAAACCAATGTTTGCGGGACCCCAATTTTGAGACACGACAATTTCAAGAGGCTCTGGAGCCGCAGGCTACGCTGGTCGTGCAGAACTTCCAGATAACCTGGCTGCGCTTTTCAGACCGGTGGCTGGTGGCTCAGGGAAGCAGTGCCAGGGATCCGTGAAGCCAAAGAGCCTGGTACCTGGGTTACCTTGGTGCACATCTTAAAGAGCTAGTTGTTGTGGACCTTCATCCATCTTCATCCCAGAATCATGAAGAGTTTTGACCAACTCCGCTGTGGCGAATGCTGTGATGTGATGAACCCAAGTAATACTGTAAATTTTAGTAATCCTCCAATTTTGGGATTTATAAACTTATGATAAACCCAAATTTACATCATCCTCGAATTTTGGGGATGGCTTGAACATGTTTAAACAAAACCCATTTCTAAGTTGACCTTCCCAGGCGTTTTGTCACCAAGTCACCAAGGCCATGATGGTTCCGGACTACGCACTCATTGGCGAGATTATGCCGGAGCTCCAGCCATGGGTTGGTCAAAAAAAGGGGGAGATCCGGGAGATCGCTATGTTACAATGGGGAAAATTATGATAGAACATGGGATTTTGATGGATTCTGTTTTTTTTTTTGTTTTTTTCAGACAACCCCCACATATTGCCAGAAAGCTTGAAAGAGTTTCCTTCTTGTCAGTTTTTGCACCGGGGATTGGGGTGTGCTGGCCACCACAAATTTCAGCCTTGCTGCAGGTTCTATGCCTATGGCTTTACAGAAGCCAAGGTGTTGGCAAAGAAAATGGCCGGAGCCTTGAGGATTTCGTCCGTGTCGAACTGGAAATCGCCTTCCTTGATTTGGTTTGGTGCACTCAATGATAAGCGCAAGGACTAAAGCCTTCTGAACTCGCACTTAGGTGACCACGTTTACCCTTTCTTCAGAGCAGCTTTCCTCACAGCCAAAAGCTGAGTTTTTGCAGCTCCTGAATGTGGAGTCTCGGTTGCGACATCTTGGACCCTGCTGGAACCACTTCGCCCAGGTTCCACTACGATTACGGCATGCGAGCCGTTAAGAGTACCATTGAAATGTGCGGCAAACTCAAGCGCGAGGCCTGCGTAGCCTCCTTCTCATGCATGGGCTGCATAGCTCAGTCGAAGCTTATTTGTCTCATTGGGTGTGTTTAAGAAACAAACATTGAGTAATGTTCTAAAACCAATATTATTGAGCAATAGACCATCCCCAATAATATATGACCATAAATGGGTAGGATTTCAGACATCCCCAAATAGTAGTTGTTTATGGCGGTGAATCTTGGCCAGGTGGGTGATCTCCCAGAAGATCAAATCACCCTACGAGCTCTGAGGGACGTCAACGTGCCCAAGTTCTTGAAGGTGCCTTCTACCGAAAGGGGCTAATGCAGAAATTGATAGAAATGGGGGAAAAACCATGAAAAACATGACCATTTCAACGGCCAATGATGATCAAGCATGAGATTTGAGGGTACCCAGGGCATCCTATGACAAACTTACATTTTCAAATCGCATTTTCTTTTTGGTTTTCCAGCTTTCTCCTAATTTTTCGACAAGCCTCCAGAAGGATCGCAAGATGCCACTTGTGAGCCAGGACGACTTGCCCCTGTTCGAGCCGGGGCCTCATTTGTTTTGAGTGACCATTGGTCATCCTGCCACTCTGCCATAAAGATTCCCATAAATATCAACTATTACAAATATAAATATTATCCATTACGATAGATATTCCCATAAATTATACATAGAGTGCCATAGATTGGATCACAGCTGGTCATGGACCTATGGGCATTTACGGTATGACTGCAGTGGCCGAGGAACATCATCTCCGACTTGTTCCCCGAGACAGATCGGCCAGTCGTGGAGTACGGCAATCTCACGCCAGTGATGGAAGCCTGCGGGAAGGAGCTTTGACGGCAGCGGAGGGTTGTTGGACTTTGTGTTTTGGCAAGTTACATATTGGTAGATGATGGTAGATATCCATCCAACATCGAACATATTGATCAGAATCTGCGTTATAACTGTGAAAAGAGTGTTGCACAACTACTGGGCATGCATGAGAACTCTAGCTCATGCAACATTTTTTTGCAGTTACAAAATGCTTCAGAACACAAGTGTCTTGAGTGCAAAGATTCCCCCCATTTTGTTCTATGGCAATTTTGCTGTTCACCGGCTCTGACCGAGGAGCAGAATCTGCAGCTCACGGAAAACTTCACGATCAAGGCATGAGTAGCTGCCAGGGTCAACATGTTATATAAACATGACCCGTATAAATGATACGGGAACAAAAACTCAACATCCCGAACTAGAATGGTGAAAATTTTGCCATTTGTTGATACGGTTGTATTACACTGTATTAGATTATTGTTATCATTATTCTTATTCTTATTATTATTACTATTACTATTATTACTATTATTATTAATTCTTCTTCCTTTTGTTACTATTGCAGTACTATCATTACAATTATCAAGCATTCTATATCACTACAACCACAACACTTTCGCCACACTTTTCCCAGGTGGTGCAGCTCATTGACACCATCGGAGTGCGCCACGGTTTGATGCTGGTGGGGCCAACCGGAGGCCGTGGCCTGACAGGGGCGGACAGGTGCGTAGCAGGTCGAAGTATGGAGGTTTCAACAGGAGAATGAAAGGTGAATGCTGCTGGTTGATGATCAGTTTGGGGATAACACAGCCAATATATTGGGGATTTTAATCCCTGAACTTGGAAATCCTATTAGCCAGCCAATTTAAAGGGACGACAGAGAGTTTTGAACGCTGCTCAATTGTTTTCTTTTGGTTGGATATAGTGTCAAATCGAAAGACCTAAGCCCGTTGCTTTTTTGAGCGCTCCAAGCACTGCAGGTGGAAAGACCTGCAACTACCGTTTGCTTCAAGCAACCTCCATCGCGATGTGTGAGGCTTTCTGGCTTTGGTGTAGATGAGCCAAAGCGCTTGCAACAGATTTTGGTGCAATGTCTCTCATGATACCAAGAAACAGATGTGCCTGCTTTGTTCGTGATTCCCAGAATTCGGGATGTGGTTTGCACAACCTGTCAAACCGTGGAGTTTGTTTTCGGACCTTGCTCGAAAGGCCGGCGACAAAAAGTACCAGAAGGTTCAGACCCACATCTTGAACCCCAAAGCCATCACACAGGCGACTGGGTCAGAGTACAGGAGAAAGTATTGCAAGACCTGTGCCAACGCTTTTGCTATAGTCCAAAGATCATTCTGCGTAGATATACTCAGATGTAATGGGAGAACTGTCAATGACTAACTGATTGGTAAAGTATGGTATAGTAGCATATAGTAGCCTCGTGGAAGTTGCAGGCACAGCTCTATGGTGCTTTCGATGAAGTGACACGTGAGTGGTCGGATGGAGTGGCAAGTGAATGCGTGGCAAGCTCAAGATGGGAAGGGTACCGACAACGTGAATTCATGAAGCTCAGCGGACTTTTGTTGAGGCAAAGCTAGGCAACAACAAAGCAGTCCGAGTTTCAAGATTCAATTCCGTTTCCTTAGATCAGTAGGGCATGTTACCATATTCATGGGTGTAGCATTGTGTAGCGCTGTCTTTCAAGTCTTGCAAACTTGAAGCACTTAAATTGAGGATTCAACTCCCTCCAGATCCAATTTGCATGTTTGCCTCAGTGACGGCGTATTTTCAGGACAAAACTTATCAATTTCTGGGATCAATGACCATGTGCAGCGGTCTCACCCAGGGTCAGACTGCAAGTCTCAAAACGTAGGGCCAGCAAACCACTCAGCAAAGCATGGGGTCAGCAAGGTCCGAACTGCTGTGGCCAGCGGAAAGTCGGGAGTGCCCGACAACCATTGGGTTGATGGCTTAGAGGGATGCAAAGTCTGCCATGGGTCTGCCATGGGTCTGCCATGGGGCTGCCATGGGTCTGCCATGGGTCTGCCTTAAATGTGTAGCCTGTCCCCAGGTGATTTTCGATGGACCTGTCGATGCTCTTTGGATCGAGCCCGGAGTCGCAGAGGGCTGTGATCACTTTGTGCAGTGGATTCTAAAGTTGGATGAATTTCACGGATTTGCTAAAGCTTTTTCTTGATGCCCAATTCCAGATCAAGCTCTGTGAAAGTGAACATTGAGCATTGACCGCGGCATGGGCTCGAATAGGCCTAAGCCATATCTGCTACGACTTGCAGGTAAAACGGTGTGCGTGCGAAGCCATCTCGCCGTGGTTGTGCTTCAACAGTGGCACCGGAGCCTGAGTTCTACATTCTGATCCTTGCGCTGCGCTTTTCTCCGCTTCGATTGGTTTGCTGCTTGGTCACCCTTTCTCATTGACTTTGTGTTGGTTGATTGCTTTCTCCTGTTCACATTGTTCTTTGAAGTTGAGGGTGAGCACTTGTTGGACTTTGACTTCATTTTGGCTAAGTCATTGTGGGGTTCGAGACCGACTGAATTTGGGCTACTGCGTGGCCAACCCTTTGCTGCTGGCAACTAGGCCAGCCTTTTTGCGTTTGAAGCCCTACGAGCTTTGAGTTTCATCCCATTTTGGGGATAGCCGGCCATTTTGGCCATGACAGATGAGGAGAAGGGCACTTCAAGCTGGTATAAAGTGCCTACATGGAATGGGAATCCTCAGGATTGGAGGAGTTTCAAGAGAGAAATGGGATGGTGGATCGCAAGCCTTGACCCTGAAGCTTGCCGAAAGTTCAATGTAGCTGCAAGGTGGACTCTACGTCAGGTTGGAGTAGTTCGAGCGAGATGTGAAGAATTTGATCCTGACGACCTTGCAGGAGCGCCTGAAGTAGTATCCACCGACCCTGACACTGGTGAGAAGCGAGTGCTGAAAGAGGCTGATCCCTTTGCCGGCATCAAAAAGCTGCTGAAAGCCCTTGAGGAAAGCATGGGGCGCACAGAGCTCGACCGAAAGGGCGAGCTGAGGAAGCAGTTTTACCAAGAGATTCGCAGAAATCCAGGAGAGCGCATTTCAGCTTTCTGCACCAGGTATCGAACTTTGACAGCTGAGATGAAAAGGGAAGGAATCATTCTTCCACCAGGAGAGCTTGGATGGTTTTTGCGTGATAGGCTTGGTTTGGATGCTTTGAGAACGCAGTTGTTGGAAACGGCATTGGCTGGTAGGGATGGTTATGATGATGTTGAGACAGAATCATTGCGACTTTTCCGTGACTTGCACCTTGCCGACCCTTTGCACAAGAAGCAGTTTGATAGGCCACCGCTGTTGCAGCGCTTTCTGAATCAATCCCAAAGTTCCTCATCCTCTTCTACCCGGACTTCAGCTGCTCCCTCAACTATCAGCTCAGGTCGAACTGTAAGATCAGCTGCATCTTCATGGAATTCTCAGAAAGGAGGTCAGCCAAGGCGTCCTTTTGCACCTGCGCGACAGGCATATGTTGCTGAAGCTCCTTTAGAGGAGGAAGATGTTGCGGAAGAGGAGGAGTTGATCCCTGATGGAGATGAAGCTGAAGGTCCTGCTTCTTTGGCTGAGGTGTTGCAAGCAGAAGCCGAAGCCTTAGCTGTGGACATCCAAGAGTTGGAAGATGAGGGTGCCTTAGATCCTCAACTTTTGGAAGAGATTGAAGCTGGAGTGGAACAAGCTGCTGAGAGCCTTTTGACTATGCGAGAGGCCAAGACAAAGATCAACGAGATCAAGCGAGATAGAGGTTTTGGAAAGTCTGGTGGAAAAGGCAAACCCACTGGAAATCAGATCACTGCAAAGAAAGGCAAAACTGCCTGCTGGGACTGTGGAGAGACTGGGCACTGTGCTGGTGACCCTCAGTGCCAAAAGCCCGGACAAGGACTAGCAAAACCAAAAGCTGCTGGCAAGAAACCTGCGACAAAGAATGTGAAGGTTGTGGAATCTTTGAATACCGAGCATGTAGATGCTCCACCAGGAGATGTTCATGAAGTTTTGGTTTGTCAACAAGACCTCAGGTCCAAATCCTTAGAGGCTGCCTTGCTTCATGAAGTTGCAGCGGCATGTGCACCATCGTTGGCTTCAGACAAAATGCTAGTTGGCGCACTTGATTCAGCTTGCAACCGCACCTGTTCTGGCAATGTTTGGTTGGAGCATTACTTAGCAGCTTTGCAACAAGCACCAAAATGTCTCCGTGATCTTCATTTGACTGTGCAGGAAGACGAACTCTTCAGATTTGGAAATGGCGGCACTCAGAGGAGCCAGGTTCGTCACAGGCTGCCGATGGTCGTTGGAGATTATTTGGTTTTGACATGGGTTTCAGTTGTAGAAGTTCCCAGTTTAGGTTTGCTTTTGGGCAGAGACTTTTTGGACAGCATCGGTGCAGTGATCAGTTTTTCCAAGCGTCAGATGAGAGCAGATCACCTTGATGGCAAGATCATCAATCTGAAGCAGCTCACTGCAGGACATTTTGCCCTGCAGCTCATCCCTTTGGAATGGCCGAGACCCTCAGAGGGACGTTGGAGAAGGCTTGGAAAGTGCGGCATTTTGGAATTGCAGTTGTCAGCTCGTGAGTGGTTGAAACGTAAGATGTCAGCTTTGTCAGTTTCATCAAATAGCAGTTCCAGTCATGAGCATCTCATCACCGAGCAGGGTGTGATGGCAGCGGATGTCAAGTTTTCAGGTTTGCCCATTCATGCAACTGCGGCTCAAAACATTTCCAGCAGCGACTCACTTGCGAATGGGCGGCGATCTTTGGATTCCGCTTTGGTGAGTGCTACAACGACTTCTCCTTTGCCTACCCCTTCACCTGTGGATGGAAAGACCAACAGGATATCCAACATGGGCCGGAAGGTGGCGAAGGTTCGTTCTTCGCATGCGATGCCGCGCAGAATGGCATCTGCGTGGGCTGCTCTTGTCACTATTGCAGCAGCCACAAATTCGATTTGCTCCCCTTCCTTACCCTCGAGTGGGCGATCCTTTGGGCTGGGAAGCGCAAGTGGAAGAGATGGTCTCGAACAAATCCTGGCCAAGGAAGCATGGAGTCAAAGCAATGAGGAGCAAGGTTCTGACCAACGCCAATTTGCAGCATTGCATCGGTCTGCGCAATCGGATGGGCCTGGAGTTGGCATTTTTGGAAGATCCACTTCTTCAAGGACTACTTGCAGCCAAATCGACAAAGGGCATGGCAGCTCGCATCAGGGCCCAGGCGGTGGAAGAGATGCGACAAGAAGCCCGAAAGCAGAAGGAACAGGGCAAGCAGCAAGAAGCTGTTCGCGAGCTGATCGGACCTCGAGGAGGATTACCTGTTCTGAAAGCCGATTTGGTGAAGTCGGCATGTCTTGTCAACGTGGAGGTGGGCGAGTCAGATACGGTGGACAAGCTCAAGGCAAAGATCAAACCGCTTGTGGAGGCCATCATGCTGAAATCACCTCCAAAAGCAAGTCCTGCGAAATCCAAGGCCACTCCAAGCAGTGCACCTCCAGTGCCGAAGCAAATGTCGTCGGCGCCTTCAAGCAGCCAAGAGCCTGTGGAGAAGATGGATATGGCGGAGGTTCATCAACTCATCCAACAACAAGAAGAACGTTTTCAGACCATGATGACCCAGGCCATGCACTACTTCATAGGAATGCAGGGAGGCACCGGCAACATGACCGAAGTTCATCAGTTTGTCAATCTTCTGATGCAGCAAGATCGAATGCAACGTAGCGAACAAGCCGACAGTCAGATGCCAGAGATGACGGAGGAGGAAAAACAAGCAGAGATGGATCGGATCAATGCGGAGGAGCAACAGGCGTTGGCGGAGGATCATTTCATAGCCATTCATGGATATCTCTCAGGAGACGATCTGGCTTTGATGCAGCCGACCGACATGGACAATCTTTGAATGACTCAGCTTTGAATTCCACACCTGAGCGATGGACTTCGAATCAGGTGAAGCTGAAGTCAACCGGTCTTGGATTTGCCCCTTTGGACTTCAAGGGCGACCGGAAAACCTATGAAGCTGGTAATGGACTTTCCCCTTGGACTTTGAATGGGGACCAGCTGAAAAGTGGCCAAGCCCAACTAGTTGCACAAGCTTGGGCACGCCATGAGAGAGAACGCAAAATCATCTCCCAATCTCCCTCTGAGATCAATGAGATCTTCCATGAACAGTGGGAGCAAGACATTCAGAAGTGCCTCAACGAGACTTTTGCTATGGGTTTGACATTGGAACCAGCTGTGGCTAGTGAGACGCCGCTTGTGACCGAGGTTTTCACAACAGTTCAGCAGGTTATCAAACAAGCTCAACAACGAGGGCATCTCACTGGCACTCCTATGAGTCTTGAGACTGGTTGGAACTTCCTGAACTCTTTGGACAGGAAGGCAGCTCTGAAGAAGATAGCCCGAGAGAAGCCGTATTTGGTAGTGCTTGCTTTTCCTTGCGGGCCATGGAGCGCATTGATGAGGCTCAACCCCAGCAAGAATTTGGATCAGTTAAGGGCAGATGGCCGTGAACTGATACAATTTGCAATTGATGTAGCCCGTCTTCAAGCAAAAGCTGGCCGTCATTTTCTTTTGGAGAACCCGGGCACTTCTGAGGCATGGAACCTAGACATGCTTATCCGTTTCTGGGAGGAGATGGATTGCTTCAGTGCTTTGTTTGACCAGTGCCGTTTTGGACTTCGCGGCAAAACTGGCATGTTGCACAAAAAGGCCACCAGGATTGAGACGAGTTCTGAGTGCATTGCAAAGCGTTTGGATGGCAAGCGTTGTGAACGTGACCATGACCATGAGGTCATCATTGGTGGCAAGCATGTTTCAAGTCCTGCTGGGCATTATCCAGCGCAGCTAGCCAAGGAGATTGTGCTTGGCATTGAGGAGGAGTTCGACAAGGCCTTCATTGGCCATGATGTTTTGGCAGCTGAGGATGATGATGACGATGCCGATCCAGAATTGATTCCAGAGATTGTGAATGTCTCCGACAGTTCAGATGGCGAAGCCGATCATCCAGCAGGAGTTCCAAAAGTATCAGCTGCTATCAAGCAAGCAGTGAGCCGCTTGCACGCCAATACAGGCCACCGGTCCAATCGCCGGTTGGCACGAGCTCTAGTCATTGCAGGAGCTCCAGCTGAAGTTGTTCAAGCTGCAAAGACTTTGAAATGTTCCATATGTGCTGAACGAAAACGCCCCAAAGCTCAGCGACCTGCCAGTCTTCCCTCGCCGAAAGATGTTGGCGATCAAGTGCACCTGGATTTGCTTGAGTTGTTTGACATTCACGACAACAGATTCTATGTGGCTCATGCTACAGACTTCATCAGTCGTTTTCAGATGGCTCAGGTGTTGCCAGACAAATCCAGTGACTCAGTTGTGGACTTCATGACAGATCGCTGGCTGCCCATTTTCGGGCCTCCAAGAGTCATCATTGCTGACCAAGGCAAGGAATTTACCTCTTGGACTTTTGAGGAACTATGTGCCCGACACGGCATCTTGCTTTGGCATTGTGCAGTTCAAGCACCATGGCAGAACGGTGTTTGTGAGAGGAGCGGCGGAGTTTTGAAGGCATTAGCAACAGCCATCATTCGTGCTCATTCTGTTTTAGGTGCAGATGAAGTGCAAAAAGCTGTTCAAGAAGCAGTGATGGCGTACAACAGTGATGTTTCTGGTGAAAGCGGTGTGAGCCCCGCACAAGCAGCCATTGGCAAACAGCCCAGATATGAGGGCGATGTTTTGGGAAACTTCGCACATCGCTTGGTTAGCCATGGAATTCTGGAGGAAAGGCCAAGTTTGGCTCGTCAAGTTGCAATGCGTGAGACTGCAAAGTTGGCGATGGTGCGCCTCCATTTTTCTCGAGGCATCAGGCGTGCTGAAGTTGCTCGCAGCCGGGGCCCAACATTTGAGCAAGAGCTCACACCTGGCATGATTGTCTATTACTACCGCCACACCAAATATAACAACAAGACCAGCCAATCGAAGAGGAAGCTGAGTTTGAAGAGGTGGCACGGTCCTGGACTTTTGGTTGCGATGGAGGGAGATCTCAACGCTTTCATTGGCCATAGAGGACAGCTTACCAAGGTGGCACGTGAGCACATTAGACCTGCTTCTACAATGGAACAGATTGCTTCCGAAGTTTGGGGAGATGCGGTGAAAGAGGTGGTAGATGCTGCCATTCATGATATGACTTTGCGTGGTTTGGGTGAGCAGAAGCCTGAAGATGCTGCTGATGTTCAGCCCGGCCAAGAAAGCCAAGAACAACCTGAAGCTCCAAGCACACCGGCTTCAGTGCCTGTTCCAGCAGCCAGTCAAGTTGTATCTGCACCGTTGAGTCCTCAAGAGTTTGCACAAGTTTTGCAGCCTGCCACACAAAGTCATGCAGCAGTATCCAGAAGATCAAGTTTGCTGAGCAGTACACCTGCTACCCCAGGCATTCCTGCGCCTGGCACACCAGTTGGCGATCTCATGCGAGGTGCTGCTTCAATGTCTTCAAGAATGGCTGATGCGATTAGTCGTTTATCTGAAGGTGATCAAGTTGTCGAGCAGCCCGATGAAACCGAGTCATCCCGCAAGAGGCCTGCTGATGTTGAAGTTGAAGAGTTGCGAGATGCGCAGCCTGCTTTTGAAGTTAGACCTCAACGTGCTCCTGAATCCGCCAATGAGGCGAGTCAGTTTGAAGTGCTCATCACATCAGTGTTGAACCAAGGAGAGCATCCTCTCAAGCTTCTCCAAGAACAAGCTGAGCGTGAGAAAGTTGCACCTTTGGATCATGTGGTTGAAGATCATGGGACTTGGCATGGTGCATGGCCATTGCCTTCAAGGTCTGAGTGGAATGCCCGTCGTCACCATGGACTTATGTGGCCACGGGGCAGCAATGAAGTTGATGCTGTTCAGACTGCGAGAAAGGAGTACAAATGGAAAGACATCCCGATTGCTGATCGACTAGCTTTCCATGCCGCTGCAAAAGCCGGATGGCAAGTTTGGGTTGACAATGGAGCAGTTGAAGTTTTGTCGAAAGATCAAGCAGATGCAGTTCGAGCACGTTTGAAAACCTCCAACAAGATGGCGAGCATCCTGCGGCCGCGCTATGTGTTTACCGACAAGCACGATGGTTTGCGGACAGCTTCCAAGCCATTGCCCCTTTTGGCCAATGCAAGACTTGTTGTGCCTGGTTTCAGAGATATCACTGCCTATTTGATTCGACGAGACGCTCCAACTGGAAGTCGAACTTCACAGCATTTGGTGCTGATGTATACAGCTTGCCGGAAGTGGCGACTATATAGTGCAGATGTCAAAAGTGCCTTTTTGAAGGGCGAAGAGTTTGGCCCTGATGAGCGAGAGCTTTTTGTTGGTCAGGTTCGTGCTACAGAAGCTGACGAGCCACTCCTACCTCTTGGAGAAGGAGGACTAGCCAGGGCAAAGAAGGGCATATTTGGACTTGCTGATTCTCCGAGACGATGGTATCTGCGATTGAACAAGTCAGTGACCCGCCTTGGATGGGTGAGATCTGAACTTGATGCGGCACTGTGGTTTCTCTGGAATGAAGATGGCGTGACGCTTGATGGAATGCTGCTTTCACATGTTGATGATTTGCTCATGGGTGGCAATCAGCGTGCCTACGATTCTTTGACTGCGCTGGGCAAAGAGCTTGGTTTTGGGTCTTTGGAATCTGGAACTTTCAACTATTGTGGAAAACGCATCGAGCAGCTGCCTGATTTTTCCATTCGAGTGAGCATGGTGGAGTACCACGAGAATCTGAAGCAAATTCCAATTGCAGGTGACCGGAAGAAGCAGATTGATCAAGCATTGACCCCTGCAGAACATAGACAGTTGCGTGGCATTTTGGGAAGTTTGCAGTGGTTGGTTTCTCAGCTTCGTTTTGATCAAGGTTTTGCTCTCTCCACTCTCCAATCCGAAAAGCCCATTGTTGCTACTTTGTTGAAAGCGAATGCGTTGGTGAAGAAAATGAAGATGGATTCGAGTTTCTCTTTGAACTTCTTCCCCATGGACCTCTCCAAGTGCGGTCTTGTGGTGGTGTCAGATGCAGCATTAGGCAATGTTGCAGCAGACGGTAGCACTGGAGGAGATGCTCTCTCTCGAGTGCATAGCCAAGCGGCTCATGCCGTCCTGGTTGCAGACGAAGATGTCCTTGCTGGACGTGAAGGCCGCTTTTGCCTTCTTGACTCAAGGAGCCATCGCTTGGCTCGAGTTTGCAGATCTACGTTTGCAGCTGAACTGATGTCCGCTGAAGAAGCTTTGGATGCTGGCGAATTTTGCCGGGGGATGTTTGCAGAGTCACGTGGGTATAGTGTAGATAGACGCAATGCTGAAGCAAGCAACAATGTGATCCCTATGGTACTTGTGGTGGATGCGAAGGATGTGTATGACAAGAGTACGAGTGACACTCCAAGCTATGGCAGTCAGAAGAGCCTGGCGTTCACCATTTCATGGATTCGGAACCAGCTGAGACGCCCAAATCTGTCTATCAAGTGGACGGCGACTCAAAACATGCTCATCGACTGCGGCACGAAGGAGATGGATGGCGAATATCTTCGTGAAGTGCTGAAGTCCGGTAGGTGGTGTTTCAAGTATAGTCAGAATTACACAAGGCAAGGAGCGAAACCAGTAAAACCTGTAAAGAATGCATGTGCTTCATTGCCTGTAGCCGAAATAGGGGAACCGCTGAAGAGCGATGATCCGATGTTTGGCCATTTGCTCACTTTGAGCGATCAGCCTGGATGGCATTCATTTGAAGATTTCGGAGTGCACGTAGCCCGAAATGCAAGGTCTTTTAGGTCTCCAAAGCCTCGTTTTGACGTTGTACAGTTTCCTAGGCGATCATCGTACGGAAGATTCACCGATGGAGAAGGTCGAGCAGTTTGGAGGAAATTAGAAGATAGAGTAGAACTTGCGAGTTTGAAGAATCTCCAGACCTTGCTAGGCGATCGTGCAGATGTGCTGATTTCTTGTTTCTTGGGCGATTCCAATCAACAAAAGAATAGTACCAGCTGTGAAAGTGAACATTGAGCATTGATTGGACCGCGGCATGGGCTCGAATAGGCCTAAGCCATATCTGCTACGACTTGCAGGTAAAACGGTGTGCGTGCGAAGCCATCTCGCCGTGGTTGTGCTTCAACAAGCTCATTTCTAGATTATTTCTTACGATTTTTTCAATTTGCCATCAGTTTGACTTATAAAAGCTTTAACCATGTGCACAATCGCTGATCGGAAAGATGCTAAGTGTCTCACAGCTGCCGAGGTCCATGAACACAGTGCTGGACGACAACAAGAAACTTTGCCTCACTTCCGGAGAGATCATTTCGCTCACACCGCAGATGAGGTGCTGCAACCTGCTTCTGTCTGGAGTCTTATTCCTGCCGAGATTTGGTCTTGCGGTTTCTTCAATCTATTGCGCATCCAGGTCTCTGATTGTCGTCGATTATCTGCTGGGTATCGAATTACATCCCATCCACAAGGGTCTGGGTCAAGAGTCACTATTTCATCCCCAAAAAAATTGAACAGTTCAATTATGTTTGATTTACTAATCCCCATCTCCCAACAAATCCCAAAAGTTGAAACCGAGTTAAACCACAATTAAACTCCAGAAAAACCCGAGTGAAACCACAAAGTCCAGGGGATTTCCATGGATTTCCCATGGGATTTCCACTTCTTCGCGACGGATCGCGGCAGGATGGTCTTTGAAGTGGAGGACTTGTCGGTTGCATCGCCTGCCACGGTGAGTCGATGTGGTATGGTGAGGTCCTCGGAGGGCCGCGGAATCAAGGCCTAAAATGAAGAGATCCTGTACTAAACCAAGGTTTCAATCGGTTTCAATGGAGTTTTATCATTTTTTTTTGGTTTGGAAACTTGGGTCTAGCAATCTAGTATTGGAATGTATTGGATCTTTTTATTTGTGGGTATGTACAGAGGAACTTTACAACAGGGGGGATGAGATTATTGCATTTGGCAATCATTTTCACTCGAGATACTATAGTAGATACGACATATACTTGCCAATGGCTATGGGACCATGGGTTGATAGGTGTCATGAACATCCATAAAAACCAGTTGTTTTTGTTTCACTTTGAATTGCCAAGGTGTTTTGCTCCATCTCCATCTGATACCGCCGAGGTTTACATGGAACCGTCTGCCCTTGGAAACGAGCCATTGATTCAGTCGGGCACTGACTGGACGGGTATTTCAACCCATGGCAACACTGTGGCAGGGCCATTTACTGGTGTGTGTCAAAAATGGGATAGCCACATTAATGAGGAAAATGATGACAAGCGAGGGGAGTTTGGGGTACCCAAGTCTCAGAACAACCCACCTCTGGGCACGGCCGAGTGAAATGTGAGGTCATGGGTCGAGCGATTACCTTCCACCTTCAAGCCGGACAGAAGCCTGGGAGGGATGCGAAAGAGGAAATGGACATGGAAAGCTGGAATGATTTGTTTACCCTTTAAGTTGAGAGTTGTTGAAACCTTGTCAGTGCTGCAACTAATTAGTTGTTCAAAGGTGCCTCTGATTTCTTACATGTCTTTTTGATTGCACCTGACGTTAGGGGTTTTCCATAGAGAAATCCTGCAGGAGATGTGTGAAAAACTCAAGGAGCTCATGTTGGTCGCATCCTCAGAGACTCACAAATTTCACCTGCAAACTGTCAGTGCATTGCAGTGATGGGCTCTGCTCCCAGTTGTTAATTTTGGTTATCAAGTACTGTGATCAATATGATTAATGCTATTAGATAGATGTCAATAGTTGTAAAGGTGTAAATCATGAATTGTAAGTCCCCCCTCGGGCAGCCAGGCATTTTGTAAGGCCTTCACCGCCCAAGGATTTCACCCTGCCGATGATCCGAATCGTGCGCAAGCAGACGAAGGAACCTTCCATGACCGTGGACAACAACATTTGCCAGTCGCATTTCAGGCATGGGCCATATTTCTTAGGCCAGGGGGTATCCCAAGTCACCAAGATTGTTTCAATACCAAGTCATGGTATACTCACTTGGATGATAACTGGGGTACCCCCATTTTACGAAACCTCCGTTTCTGCCACGTCATGTCATTGAGTCCCCAAGAAGGATGCAGGATGCCATGTGGGCGACCTGACTGCAGGCTGATGGATTGCTACTTTTCAGCCTACATTCCAACTGAAGCGAAGACGCCGAGCCCTGATGAGATCAACAAATTGCAGTTGCCATCTCAGACTGTGGAGGGACTGGAGGGACTGGAGGGACTGGAGGGACTGGAGGGACTGGAGGGACTGGAGGGACTGGAGGGACTGGAGGGACTCGGTTGGATCAGTTCAAAGAATCTTGGCTCCTTGCACCCCATTCCTAGTTTTCTCCTCTTGCAGAGAGATTTGTTGCTAATGATGGAAGCTATTTGGTCTTGGAATTCGCTGGCTTCGCCCACAAGGTCGCACTTGGTGCCGCTCTACTTTTTCACGCTCGTTTGGTCTGTAGGTGAAGTGCTCAGACAACAGACTTCAGGAGCTTGCCCATCTGTGAAGTAATGTGGTGCACCCAACAATAAACCTACAAATTTGGAGGGTGCAAATCTGGTGAATTTGGAGATTGTTTATTGTTGGGTTTATCACATTAATACATTAAACTGCACAATTTGATCTTCCTCAGACTGTCAACTGATAGATAGTCTTTGCAGTCTTTGCGGATCAAGAGGCACTAGTTGTTGATTGAGGTGCAACTTGTGACAACAAGGGGCGTCAGATCTTCAATGCAGCTCGCTTGCATTGCTGGTCCCATCCCCATCCATGCCCCAAAGGTGGTCGGTGACAGCCTAGGACAAGCTATGGGAGTTGGTGAAGGAGAAGGGGGTTGAGGCCCCTGGGGATGCTTTTTTTGTTTTGGAGCGTGTGGACTTTGTCTGAAAATAGTGTACAATACCCTAAAAACCATGGGATAATATTGGATAATCATCATTTTTCATCTTAAAAACACTATTTTTTTGGGGATACCTCATTTTCAGACACGCCCACGTAGGACCCCAGGTGATTGGCTTGTCTCCACAGAATCTGCCAGTTTGCTGGAGAGCAGGTTGGTGGCAAGCTGGACAGCAGCATGTTTTGGTGGCTCGGCAACAGGTGAATTTGAAAGACCTTGATCAATTCATATTTTGCTGTAGATATCTGTGTCTTTGCAGTAGCTCGGCCCAGATCTCCCTCTTTGTGGACTGGATCACCTGTTGAAGCCCATGTAGAAGAAAAAAACAAGTTCCTACCTTGAATTGTTGGACATGAGGTATGACCTCATCTACGAGCTTGAGGCTGGCTGGCAAGGATCATCATTGATGTCACATGATTCCACTGTACATGGTTTAGCTATGTTAAGCTACGTTTCGAAAAACCATGATGTACATACGTTTAGCTGCTGAGGGTGAAAGAGAAGGCCAATGGACGCCCTGGTTGACCTTCGTGCGCAGCCTCAGATGACAATCCTTCGGAGTCCTTCGGAGCTGCAGATTTTGTTCCGCTGAGGCGCCCAAGTACACGGTGCCTCCACGTTGATTCCTTAGCGCTTTTCAGAGCCACGGTCCTTTTTTTGATCTTGGACCATTTGGACCGGGGGTTTACATTCACTGATATTCACAGTGCAATTCTGCTGTTCATTTCTGAGGCTCTGAGTATCAGAACATCGTCGTGTGTTGGCCTTACTTTGGCATCTGCAGCACGGAGATTGGCTGTGAGCAATGACGACTAGTGTAGTTCTGTCATCTCAACCGCTGCAAGGCCAACGGTGGACTCCATCCGTTTGACGCACACCTTCTCCACTCTCCTGTTGAAGGACCATGACAAAATGAATCAAGTGGTTTGTACTTGCTGGCCATGATGCTTTGTCAATCTGGAGGACAAGCATGTCATCGTGGCTGGCCAGACAGGGACTGGCAAGTCCGTGTACTTGTCGCCCAAGTCCTAGCTGTCTTGATTCAGGTCGATATGAATAGCCAGCACTGGACTAAACACCGAGTCAAACTTGGCATGGATTTGTGACTTTTCTTTGCTTCAGGTTGTGGTTGCAGAAGGATGCTCCAGAATCCATCATCCCAATCTTCATCAATTTCTCAGTTCAGAGCTCAGGACAAGGACGTTGTTGCAAACATCTTGCTTGATCTAGAATCCTGGAATTTTTCAAAGGAAAAATCATCAGAAAACCCTTATGTAACTCATGTACCCTCGATTGGTGTAGAACCCACAGAAATTGACAAAGAATATTTGAACAAAAACATGATTGGAAAACATCATGGTTTCTTGCCAACATTTATTCAAACCTATCCTTGACACACAACGAGCAGCGAGTTGGCCAATGCTGCCCCCTTTGCGAGGCCCAGACGCATGTGAACCAGCTGCAAGCCGGGTTCTTGGAAAAGTCATTGGCAACATCTGAGTGGTTAGTGTCTTAATGCCCACATGGTGTTTGCACAACGCCCTAGGGAGTTCCAAGCTGGTTTCCCTGTCCGTTCCGGTGCAATGGTCTGCTATTTTTCTGTAGAGAACATGAACCAGCTGTTGAAACTTCAATGAATTTATGGTATAGGACTATATATTGTAATGGTACGATAGGCTCATAGTGTCATAGTCCTTTCTATAGTCCAATAAATGTCCAAATCAGTATGATTTTGCGAATTGCAAGCTAGCCATTGGTATTCAAGAGACAGCGCAGTGTGGCACTGAAAATTCGTGAAAACCGGTGAAAACCGTCTCCGTCGATGGAAGTAGTGCCGGTGACTCCGGTGACTCCGGTGACTCCGATGACCAAGGATTTGTTGGATTCGAAGTTCGAGAAGAGACGTCGTGGTGTGTATGGCCTTGGACTCAAAGGGCGACAAGTTGATGGTCAATGGGCCGTGATTGATGATATGCTGATGATATAAATCTGTGGCTGAAAAGACATTGTGGTTTCACATGTACATTGTATGACATACATTCAGTACTCATACCAGATGATGAATCATTTGCTTCAGATTGTTGCCTTAACACCCAAGGCCCACCTGCTGGCAAGAAAAATGTCATCTTCATTGATGATTTGAACATGCCAAAGAAGGTGCAGCAAGACAAATGAGTTGCAACGAACGTCAGCAATTGGATCTTCTTTGCTCTGAAGACATCATCACACTTCCTCATCTTGTGATGATGGAAGTCTTCCACACTGGCAATCTCAATGCCAGGAGTACTATGGTGCTCAACCACCCATTGAGCTGATCCGGCAATGGATGGACTACAATGGTTGGTACAACCGAAAGGACTGGAATTCAGCCGGAAAGTGTTGGATGGACGGTTGACAGTCAAAGAATCCAACGTGATAGGGTACTTTTTGGCCAGCAGGAGTTGAAAATGCAAGAGATCATTGTCAGCCTCTCAGAGTCCTGTAGCTGTGAGGAAGGAGAGTTGTTGCAAGAGACATGACTTTGCTGAGGTGTCATGATGACTGCTCGGTTGAAAACAGTCAAATAGATGACCATCTAATCTCATTTGCGAATAAACCTGAAGAGAAGACATTGACTGTGGAATGTCTTAGGACATTGTCCATGTCTCTGCAATGGGACCTCCTGGCGGTGGCCGCACAGAGATCTCTGGACGCCTGAAGAGGCTAAGACTTTCACAAAGCTCTGCTGGGTTGCCCCTTCAACAAAAACGGGTGAAGACTTGAAGGGGTCTCTTGGTGTTGTCAAGGTTGGTGGGTGAGTTGTGATAGATTTCTCAAGAAAGTAGATCCCAATATAACAGTGTTGCCAGCAGCCGTCATGCCTTTCTAGGGTGAAAGAGGAGGCTACTGAACGCCGTTGACACACTTGTTTTCGAAGTCACGAGCCTTCAGACAGGCACTACAACGCTGTGGTGGCAGCTGACATGTCCCGAGAATCCATCTTCGGAATCTTCTCGACAATTCTTGACTACTTCCTACAGCAAGGCTTCGAAAAGTCTATCATCGATCTGAAGGACTGGCTTGCTTGTGCTATGTCCATGTACAGTGTTTTTTAAATGTTTTTCTGTTTGGTCTTGCGCGTAAGTATTTCGCTTCTACTGCAATGTTGTATAGTGGCTGAAACCATCCTGCAACGTAAAGAATGCTAGAGGTGACAGCTTCTCCAGTTTGCTGGGCAGGACAACATCGTGAACTGCTCCATTGACACCTTTGAAGCAGCTGGAACTGATTTGCTGCCCACTCCTTCCAAGAGTCACTACACCTTCAACCTGCGAGACATTTGGAAAGTCTTCCAGGGAATCTGCTCTTTGAAGTCAAAGAAGGTCACAGATCCTCTCGTCGCGATCAGGTGTTTCTGCCACGAAAATGTTCGAGTGTATGGTGACCGCTTGACCACTGACGAAGATCGCGCCTGGCTGCGGGGAAAGTTGGATGGGCAGCTCAGTGCGTCATTTGGCATCGACCCAATGAAAGTCTTCGACAAAGAGCGCCTGGTTTTCGCAGATTTCATGAGCTCCTCTGGGGATCGTTTCTATTCTGAGGTCGACAGCATGGCAGCAATGAAGACCATTATGGAAGGCTTTTTGGATGACTACAACAACATGTTCTCGGTCCCCATGCCCTTGGTCATGTTTGCAGATGCCTGCGAGCACGTAGCACGTGTGTGCCGAGTGCTTCGACAGCCCAGTGGCAATGCATTGTTGCTGGGCGTCGGTGGATCCGGTCGGCAATCTTTGTCCCGTCTTGCCAGCTTCATGTCTGAGTATCCTGGGTTTGCTTCAGGTGATTTGTTTATTTTCCCACCAGGAAATCCATCATTTGGGGATTTTTGGGGAATATCGGGAATCTCTGAATATGCTGTATTTGTTTGGGGCACCAAAATGGCAAATCCAAGGTATGACATCTTCCAAATCGATGTCGTCAAGGGCTATGGCATGACTGAGTTCAAGGATGACTTGAAGACCTGTTTGATGAAGTGCGGCAACGAGCAGAAGTCCACCACCTTCCTCTTTGCGGATACACAGATCGTGAATGAGCAAATGGTTGAAGCCATCAACAACGTCTTGAACTCTGGTGATGTGCCCAACCTATACAAGAATGAGGACACACATGGACACACATGGACACACATGGACACACATGGACACACGAACAAGTTTTAGAATAGAATACTTTGAAGAGTCGCTAAGACATGCTTACAATACAATAGTGATCACTGCAGTTAGGCCATGACTCGCGGGATTCAATGCTTGCGACGATGTCAGGACATGGACTCCATCATGCAAGCTTGCCGCGCTGCGTGTCAGCAGGCATACCTGGGGCAAATATGACTACAGTATACTACAGTATACACAGCTAAGATGTCTTTGGTTTGACATAGTGTGACCCAATATTTGGCAATTTACCAGGTTGAAGTGTTTGAATTGAGACTCATAAGCGAACTTTTTGTCAGCGTTTTCCGTCTTCATTTCTTCTTCTTCTTCTTCTTCTTCGTCTTCTCGGCCTTTACTGGTTCAGCTTCGGCAGGCAGGCATTCCGCCCACCAAAGCCAACGTCTTCAGCACCTACTTGTCCAGGGTGAAGGCTCAAATTGGCTAACTTTTGCTTGTGCAGATGGCACGGCCGGCAACTATCGCCCTTCGGTACCGAAATACGCTATTCAGTTTCAACTCAACAGATGAATAGCTTGCAGGCAAATGTGCATGTGGTACTGGCCTTCTCACCAGTTGGTGATGCCTTCCGAACGCGTGCCGGTCCTAGCATGTTCTGGCCAGCTGCAACAAAACATGGCCCTGGAAGGAGGGTCCTGGGGGTCGTCCATATCCCTTGGATTCCCTTGGTATCCCTTGGTATGTTCCCCGGTGCATTGTTTATGACCTTCCCTTGCAGTCGCCTCAGTCGCCCTGCCCTGGTGCCTTCTGCTTTCACCAAGGTCTCCGAATGTTCCCATCCTTGGTGAACTGCTGCACCATCGACTGGTTCGCAGAATGGCCTGCAGAGGTGCCAAATGACAGCCATGGCATGGCTCAGTTCCACTGCCTTGGTTCTCGCCAGGCTCTGTACAGCGTGGGCAAACAGCAGATGACCCTGGAGGACCTGAAGCTACCCAATCTTGAAGGCTTGGCCCGTGAAATTCACAGGGATACAACTGGTGCAGTGAGCCTCAAAAAAGATCAGGGAGGAGGCTTCATCTCCAATTCTTCCTGAAAAAGGACTGAAAGAACTATTGATATTATTCATGCATGTCACCTGTTGCAAGGCAACAGCAACTCTGACACTATGGGTACGGCTCAAAAATATTCAGACGTAGTAAAAATTACAATTCTAATGGGCCCATTGGTGCCCCAATTTTGAGCCATACCGGGCCATGGCCATATTTTCCGCAGCAGCCCAAATATCATTTGGTGAATTCCCTTGCTGCTTGATTCCCAGGCGTTCTGAAAGTCTTCTCTGTGGTGCATCAATCAGTCGAGAAGGCTGCGAAGAAAACGATGGAGACTGTGAGGCCTGGTGTGAATTCAGCTGCACCATGTCATGAGAAGTTGAAATGAAGGCTTTGATTTGGAATGGAGCCTTTGGCCATGGATTCTGTGGCTCATTTAGAGCCAAATTTCAAGAGCCATCCCAAAATCTCCAAGTTTTGTTTGCCTTTGAGCTCAACCTACGAGGCGGGCCATTTATATTACGCCTACTTCCTACTTGGAGCTGATCTCTTCGTTCAAGAAGGCTGGAGCTTTTCAAGTCCACCAGTCCTCGTTCCAGCTTGGACTGCGGAGCTAAACATGGTAACTGGGTTCTATACATTTCAAATTGTCCAGGGTTTAGTTGTCAGGTTCTGGCTCTGAGACGAGCCGGGAGCCCAAGTTCACAAGAGGCCAAACAAAGCATGTATTCCGGTCCCCAGCTATTTAGCTTATTCGATGTGTTTGGGAATCCCAATCCAGGAATCCAAATCTTGGGAGCACATTCTTACTTTGGCTGGGAAAATCTATGACTCCACAAGCAGCTTGGGGTGCAGCTGTCTAAAATTGGACAGCCCTTCCTGCTGTCCCAAGGACGCCGTAGGAACGTTGAAGAACCGCCTGCAGAAGGGCTTGGACGCACTTGGGGCAGCAGCCTATGCTGTTGCAAACATGCAGACTGAGTTGGAAGCTGAGAAGATGATGAAAAATGGTCATGGTTTCATGATCAATGCATGGGGGACTTTTCCGAAAATGGGGCCAGAACCATAGGTTTCAATGCTAAAATGGTCTAGTTTTGGATGATTTGGGGGTACCCCATTTTAGGAACCCCCCAACTAGCACTTTTTCCAAGATGTCTCAGTGATGTTGCTGGCTGAAATGCCCCAGGTTGGAAGCCAAGCAGCCAGTGTTGGAAGAGACGAAAATCAAGGTTCTTTCCTCAGTCGTCGTTTTTATGCAGCTGAGTGTCTTGGGTTCAATTCTTGTTCGCCATTTCCAGCAAGCCCCAACAAGATTCAGAAAGACAAAGCAAAATCCTCCTCGACTAGTAACTAGTGACTAACTAGTGGTAACTTTCGCCTTTTCCATCCTTTTTTTGAGGGTTACAAACTAATTTTGGTTCCCAGGTTGCCAATATGATGGTGGTTATCACCGAAGACAAGGCCAAGGTCATGGCCTTAGAAGCTCATCAGTTGTGGCTGGGGTTCCAAAATAACCAGAATCCCCATGATAGTTATGTATAGTTGTACAGCATCGCGCATGGTTTCATATTTTTTTCACCAACCATCAAATTTCTCCATGAGATATTCTCCCATTTCTCCCCATTTTTGTGCTGAACATCCCCGAAGAGTGCCAGTTGTTGATCAGCGCCTAGGCCGCGGTCACCAAAGAGGAATGCCAGGTAGTCGAGGCGGAAGCCAAAGAAGGAGTTGGGCAGCTCAGGGGGGGGTTCCATGTAGCTGTCAGTTGTAAATGGCTCGCACATATAGAGATTTGATTGGATTTGATGTGACTCTATGGCCTTAACATAGTAGACACAAAAAGTAGCAACAGCAATAGTTTAGTATTTACAATAGCAATAATGATAGTAGTAATAGTCACAGCAATACTAATGATGATGATGATAATAGTATGATAATGATTATACTGATGACTGATGGCAAAAATTAGGAGTAATAAGAGTAGAAAGAGCAATAGTAGTAATAGTAATAGCGATATCAAAAAGTACTGATGGTAATAAGAAGAGAACCAAGAGTAACACGGGCAGTAACAGTAACAATATATAATAGTAGCAATGATAGTACTAATAATGGCCATAATAGTAGTAATAGTAATACTTGGAGTATTTATCATGGTGTATACTGTGTATATATATATATATATTATCTATATGAGAGGGTTATGAACGGGGTGAAATCAACCCAGTTAAAAGACTGGTAGTGGCCCATCATTGTAGCAGATACCAATATGCTGCTTAGAGCTGTTCGCTGTTTTGACTTGAAATTGCTTGCGAGGCCGACAAAGCCACTGCCATCAAAGAAGATGCAGAGAAAGATCTGAACGAAGCACTGCTCATGGCTTATTCATGACACTGCACCCACCCTTGAAATCCGAAAATGTTCAGGAATGTTCAGAAATATTGGGCCCTCTTCATTCCACCAATTCTAAAAGGCTTTGCTCCATCTGCGGCCATTAGTCACCAAGGCCTGCACTGAACGTGGCAGAGAAGGCGTTGAAAGCCTTGAAGCTCTCGAGCCTGCAGGACTATGAAACGCCTCCCAACTTGGATATCTTTGTGTTTTTTCTTGCTTTCCAGATGTTTCAAGGGCCCCAAAAATCTTGATGCTTCCTTTTTTTATAGAAGTGTGACGTAAATTCCTCATGTCATCCCAGGGGAAACCTGGCAAGTTGACAGTCCAGTGATCCACGCAGGAGATCAAGGCTTTGGCCAAGCCGCCGGATGGTGTGAAGTTGACCTTGGAGGCCTGGGACTGTCACTGAGCCATTGGTTTTCATACTGAAACAGACCAAAACTTCAGGCACATGCTCCCGGAGGGTCCTTGTTTTTTTTTTTTGCTTGTTCACATTGTGGGTTGACTTTTCTGTTGAGGCCGTTTGCGTGATGTTCCAGATCAAGTGTGAAGCTTAGTGGTTGGCCTTTTTTTGGACCACCTTTTAGTCGACGATTTGCACACGCATTGATGCTCTGCAAATGATCCCAAGGCCGATCAAGAAAGCAGACCCCAATCAGCCGGGAAAGAAATTTGATGACTACTGGGAGGCAGTATGCTAGGAAAGTCCGGTATCAGCATGAAGGGTGCAAATCACCAAAAGTGAAGGCAAAACGAATCAACAGTCAAAAGAATTCGCTCACACCTTTCTTTTCCCAAGACTTTTTGCTGATTCAAACATTGTGAAAATATGGGTGCATTCAGTATCTGTCAGACAAGCCGAGCGTAGCAAAGTTTTCCAATCCTCCCCTCAGCTCCAGGCTTCTCAAAAGGGACCACTGAGCGATCCCAAGAAACTTCTGGACGATCTCTTTGAGTTTGACAAGGCGCACTGAATTTCAGTTTGACAAAAGAGGGACCGTTTCGACCTTCATCTACATTGTAAGAGGAAGTCAAACATGCTTGTTGAAAGCGAGGCAATCGGTAACCCCGCAAAATCGCGTCCAACATTGCCAAGACCTTTGGGGTCCTTGCCAAACTCATTTCGTCAGGACAACATCGCAGAACCTGTCATCAAAAAGATCTCAGAGTACGTGGACCGTGAGGAGATTGTGCTTCACAGACCTGCTGTTCCTAGGAAGTGGTATGGGTTTGACGAAAAATGGAGGATTCAACCAAGATATGACAATTTTCGTGGGGACAACACGGCTTTCAAAAGCATGGGATTTGGGGGTTCCAAATTTTGAGACAAGCTCACATAGATCCCTTCAGCATCCTCAAACGGGGTTGGCATGTGGCAGAGAAATATGAGTATGGTTCGAACAACTGGCCATTTGCTGGCGTTCATAGATGTTCAATCCACCATCAACTGATGATTTCATAGATATTGACTCATAGCGCCCCCCCCCCCCACACTCCCATATTTTCTGGGTTACATAACCGTGTTTAGATTCAACTCCCCTTTTGTTTGTCAAATCTGGATCTGGCGGCCTTTTCCCTCCTTACCTCGCAACCGATCAGGACTTTGATCCTGCTGCGATCAAGAAGTCGTCGGTGGCTTGTGAGGCCTTGTGCATGTGGTGCGAATCTCAACCTGTGACCAGATAGCAGCAGATTGGTTTAGATGAATGATATCTAACCACCTGAAGTCACTTGAAATGGATTCAAATGGATTTGTTTCACAGACAAAGGCAAATCGGTTTGAGGGCAAAAGGTTCAGAATGATGTATATGCCAGTGCATGATGAAGGCATGTTCGCGAGCGAAGAAAAAGGGCTGTGACGAAGACTGAAATCCCCAACTCGCTGAGGACCCGAGCAATGCACAAATACCACTTTGTGGCAAAAGCAGTCGAACCCAAGAGAAGGCGCGGCGGCACGGCACGGCATGAGCTCAGCAAGGTCTCCTATGAGTCATGAGAATGAGCGGCTGAATGAAGATCCGTTGCTTTGTTCGAAGTGATTTTCTGTGCCACTGCCATGACTTGAAGATACAGATACCACTGAAGAGACACTGAAGAGACACATGTTGATCTTTTGGATGCCAGATGCATTCCTGATCATTCCTGTTCCACACCTGACCGTGCACTGCACCAGGATGTTGGCCGACGCAGAAGCCAGCTTGGAGGCGCCTTCGATGAATGGGTAACTTTCATGGTAGCTGTGGGGGAAGAGGCGGCAGCAAATTTGTCTGACTGAAGAATAAAGGCCAGCGCTGTTGGAAGATGGGAAGATGATTGATTGCAAGTTATTTTCTACACTTCTTTGTAACTAAGTTTGAGATTGAGAAAGTTTACAATTCCTGCTGAACGAGGTCACCATGACAAAATTGCGGAATGCGCAAGCAGAGCTCAAGGTGGGGAATGGTGGGGGTGGGGAGTGATGCACTGTCTAAAACTCAGCATCCAGGCAATAGCATCTCTCCACTCGGGAATGATCACTTTGACTTGTGGACAAGCAAGGATAAAGAAAATAAACCTCACGTCTTAGTGGTCTTAGTGGTCTTAGTGTATGATTCTACGGGAGAATCCTATATAACATAACATGATTGAAATGCCATGCAGGCGGTCGAAGACAAGCTTGCGCAATTGGAAGGGGACTACAACGATGCGGTGGCAAAGCAGGAGCGGCCATATTCTTGAAGCGAAGCTAGATGCCCGAACGGGTCCAGCTTGGATTTACATCTTTGTTTGATGAGTCTATGGGCTGGTCTGACTTGATGCAGTGTTTTCCACCACATAAAACACAGAAGATGCAAAGTCCTGGGGGGACATTGCTCAGGAGCAGCTGGCACATGAGATGGAGATGTGTGTGATCAAGTGGCTCAGCTGCATTGGATGCGCTTCCGACAGTGTTCCCAACAGTCGCTTGTCCCACTGATTGAAGCCATGACATCGTCTGTCGTCCAGGTTGGGCAACGCCAACAAGCTCATTGATGGTTTGGGCGGCGAAAAGGATCGTTGGTCCCAGACAGTGTCTTGACTGGAGAACGATTTTGCCATCAACCCTTGAGTCCACCAAAATAGCCCAACTCTCGGGTGTCTTTTAAAACGCAGCCACCTTTTCAGAGCCTTGGCCGCTGTGCAGGTCGGCAGCCTCACCGAAGAATATGATCTTCTGCCCGGTGACTCCCTGGTGGCGGCTGGAATGGTGGGCTATGCTGGCCCCTTCGCGGGTGAGTACCGCCAAAGTTTCGAGAAGCTTTGGTTGTCTACGGAGGACCCGGAGAAAGTCATGGGCCAACCAGGAAAGGGCGCATTTAAGGAGGTTTCCTAACATGGGGGTACCTCCAAATCATCCAAAAGTAGATCATTCTAGTATTGAAACCCATGGTTTTGGGGGGTGTCCCCATTTTAGGAATTCTAGACATTTAGGAGACCAATTGATTTGCAGCAAAATGTGGGCCCAGGACGACGAGGGCATCACACACAAGCAGGGTGCCACTTTGGTGAGTGTACTTGGACAACCGGCTAGAGACTCATGGCGTCCGGATGTGCTATACGCTGGTTGTGGATGATTCTTTGAGCTTGAAGCTACTGTAAGACTGTAAGAGGATGTAAGAGGTAGGATTTGAGAAGTGTTCATCATTGAAAAAGGCTATGACAGACTGCATCATGGTGAAAAAACCAAGTGCAGTTAAGCGGATCTATACTGCTTCATATGCTGCAAGGTCATCATCCAGCAGTGGGCTGTGTGTGGCTTGCCCAATGACAACCTGTCGGTAGAGAATGGCATCATCATCGCCACGGCCAGGCAAGATGCCCAGCATAGCTTGGTTTTCAGCCTGAAATACTTGGGATCATCCTGGAGTTGGGGCTTGGACCATTCTGTCATGCACAGCAAGACAAGGCGATGGCCATTGATGATTGACCCACAAAGACAGGCAGGGGCCACGGAGTTGAATGAAGTCCCAATTGTAGGCTTGGATGAGTGGATGATATGCCGATCCTATGTCAGGGCAAAAGGATTTTCCTAGAAATTGAGATCTAGGACTCAAGTAGTTGGGCTCTGATAACTGGGATACAACCACTCCGATTTTGAAACAGCAACTATGGCTGGTGAAAGGCAAACAAATACATCAAGCTCTATGGCAAAATGGCTAGCGAACAAGGAATGGGTGCCGTCCTCAGTCCCTAGGAAAGAGATGAACTGCATACGTCCGACTTGGAGACCCTGCATAAAACCCGTTGGCACGGTCTAGTTTCCTCGCAGGCTCAAGCAATGAACGGGATAAACATCTGTTCACTAGCCATTTCGATATCAAAACCAAGGTCTGTTTGACCGAAAGCTTGTTGAAATTCTGAGGCACCTGCAAGCTGTCTGATCCAAACCTCCTGCAGACTGTGGAGTGGGGCGTCCCAGAAGTTATGGTCATGAAATGGGTGTGTTCAAAAAATGGGGGTTGCCGGGGATGGGATACCCCAAAAATTGCTCTTTAAGCAAAAAGAATGATCGACCATCAAATTTTTGGGTAAGTTATTCTCAGACAAATCCAAACGTCATGAATTGTTTTTTTTTTCAACAGCAAAAATATGACAACGGTGGAGATTTCACCAAACATGGGGATAGATGTGGTGATGTTCTATTTTTTCCCTGAAGAAATGGTATTTGAACAGCAAAGATGTTTTTTTTTTTCCCATGGAGAGATTTGACCAAATCGTGATTTAGTTGAGCAACCATAAATGGAAATGGGACAGTCCCTTCACCCAGAAAAACCTGGGCTTGAATGCATTGGATCCATTCCTTTTGGGGAACCCTATATATTGGAGAGCTGGGATGGTTGATACCACCGATACCAACAGATGTCCAGTGGATTCAAGTTGATTCTATGGTGGCCAGACATGGTTTGTATGTTCACATAGCGTGGTCAATTTTGGGACACTGGGGAAGGGTCCAGCATCTCATGAGACGACTGGCATGAACTCAGTATAAACATGGTTTCTCCTACTAACCCCCATGGAAGGTGGAACCCCAAGCAATAGCCACTTTGATCTGCAGGGTCTTTCCGTTCAATCAATGTGCCAACCAGGATAGCTGTTTGACTCATAGTCTAAAGACACCCCGAAGAAGACAGGACAGTAATTCACCACTATTCGAGGATTGGATTTTACTTGTCCATCTTTTGGGGGTGGCTTAATATGTTCGCTTGAAAGATCCTTGAAGTGCAATTGGATGCAGATCTTCATTGCATCTCGGGGGACTGAGGCTTGGTATCCAGTTTGGCAAATGGATTTTGTTGGAAAACATTGGTGAACAGCTGGATCCTGCACTGGAACCTGTGGGGCGGCCAAACTTTCTGGAACTTTGGAGATGGCGATGGCTTGGGCTTCATAGTGATTCAATTCTGGTTGCATGTCTGGGCGAATAGACAATTTTGAGCAACCCCATTTTATTTGAGATGAAAGACCCTGGTCCTTGTTTCCGATGGTCCTGGTTTCCTGGATATTTCCCTTCCAAGCAATCCGTTGACACTTGATCATGAATCCTTGCTGCATCTGGAGTGCTTCGTATTTCGAGTGTCGCAGTCAGGTGCTTCAGCAGCAGAAAATCCGTGACGGGACCTCGTTTGTCATCAAGCTGGGTGACAAGAACGTGCCTTGACGCTCCGTCACAGTGAGGATGTGGGTCCGTCGAACAAACATTGGGGATACACGGATACCCCAATTCTATATGGACCATCAAAGAAATGGGGAACATGATAATGAATCAATACGTACACGTATATGTATATGTATATGTATATGTATATTGTATATGTATATGTATATGTATATGTATATGTATATGTATATGTATATGTATATGTATATGTATATGTATATGTATATGTATATGTATATGTATGTATATATATATATATAATGTTTATATTTTATATACATACTGTGAATCACACGATCTTGGGGTTTCATGCTTTGAGACAATATTGTCTTTTCCGTATCGGTCATTCTCTCTCTCTTTTTTTTAAATCAGCATTGATCGAGGGCTGCTTTCCCGTAGATAGAGGTGGATGGCCAACGCAAAATCAATGAAAGGTTCCTGAAACGCTCAAAAATCGGTGATTGCTCAATGTGCAACCGGACACACAACTTTAGGTTGCTTATGATGACAAGTTCAGGACTCAGTGCAATTGCCGGTGCACTCTGTTTGACTTGCAATTGGAAAGACATCTCCAGCAGAAGCCCAGAGCTGAACCTTGATGTGATATTTGATACATTATTAGAAAATGGTGACGCAATGATATGCTGTACATATGTATTATACACATACACACTTTTACTGTACATATATGTACAGTATATTGATGGGATTTCAAGGGAAGATAATCAACTATTGATGGACATTGACGCAGATTCAGATTAAACTTCATGAGTATTCAGAAACAGTATTCACCAAGCAGAATGCACTTGCGAGGTTCCGCTTCTTTATGACCACAACCCTGTCCAATCCTCACTACTCCCCGGAGACCTCGGTGAAGGTGTGAGATCGTCAAAGCCTGTACTGGGGTTTGAATGGTCGACTCGACTTTCAAATCTGGTTTAAGGGAATTTTGATAGAACCCCTCAAAACATTTTCATGATTCATGCCCATGGGAAGACCATGCTTTCCTGCAGACTTTCCTATCAATCCAGTGAAGCCGGAAGCCGATGCGGCTGTTAATTCAGTGAGGTAGGATCCTGTCAAAAGGATGCCACTTGAACAGGTGACCTTGCTGAACTTCGCCATTACTCCGGAGGGCTTGCAGGAGCGCCGAAAACCAGCTTCTGGATGTTTTTTCTGTGGTGGCAATGCGCAGCTTGCAACAGGATCAGATGTTGGGTATTGTGGTTGCAAAAGAGCAGCCAGAGATGGAAGAAAAGAAGCAGGACAGGATGCTTTTGATGACATTCTGAGGTTCAGGAATGGGCTGTTGTACTTGGCTTGCTGATGATGTTGTAGCACAATTGGGTCTATAAAGCTTCACATCCTTTCCCTCGTTGCAAGCAGTGAGCTTTGCGCACTTGGATTCCAGGAGCTTGTGAAGAATGGTGCCGCCATGAACAAGCAGCTGAAGGACAGCAGATATTGTCTAAACTCTAAACACACCCCCAAGATTGACGGCAAGACACAGGAGAGTGTTGATGATTGTTGTAGCTGTCAGTTGGATAGAAAGTTCTAAAGAAAGCGCCCGGGCTTGCAAGGACATCGAAGACGAGATTCTTCGACTGCTTTCCGCTGAGGGTGACATCCTCGAGAGCAAGGAGTTCTACCTGAGTCCTTCACCCAACAGCTGATATAAAGTCTGTAATGAGACCCTTCTTCATCAAGTTGTTTCAGTCTCCTCCAGGGAATTGGACACGACATATCATGCTGTTGATTTTGCAGGAGCTGATCGACACACTTGAGTACTCCAAGAAGACCTCCGCGGTGATCAACAAAGTCCAAAACTAAGGTCTTCCTAGGCCAAGTTGTGGAGAAAAAACGGCATGTGCCGAAGAGTACCGCCATCATTACCCTTCGGTGATCAAACATGGCAGGCCGCTGGGAAATCCCCGTGGCCTAAATGGGCATTTCAATGGGGTGAATCATCGAACTAAATGAGCATTTTGCAGCCAGGGAAGTTTAATTTGATCACCAGAGGGTAGAAGATTCATCAATGGTTGGATGATATCATCAAAAATGGGTAGATTCATTACCTCTTCAATGCCAGTTTTGTCTTTGCTCAGGCCATGGAAGAGGCCAAGGTGACGGAAGTTGAGATTGACGAAGTTCGCAGGTGGAAGTCCTGACATTTTTTCAAACATCTGGGAATCCCCTTCAAAATGGCAATTTTTCATGGGGAGAATTGATGATACACCGTGAGATTTTTGGGTTTTCAAATTTTCAGACAAACCCATGTGGAAGATGTATCAAAAGCCTGCTGCAAGCGAGTGCGAAGCTTTTGCCTTGTGAGGTCCTACAAAGATTATGTGCAACCGCCTCGCTTTGCTGTAACGGATGGTTTAGAACATCATTTTGCACATTTAAATGGCCATTCTCATTATACATCCCAGATTTTCGAACACACAGAGTTTAGGATGATCTAAAAATCCGGATTTTGGCACCACAAAAGTCCGATTCTTGAAGGCTTAGATTTCCATTCTGGTTGGATCACCGTTCCCAGCGTTGAACGATGACTGCTCCAGCGCCGCTTTCTGTGCCAGGCCTTCAGGTCACAGCTCCTCTTCTTTGCCGTGAGCGAGATGAGCATTACGGATCCCATGTGCCTGTGGGTTTGAGATGGTCATGAGTTTGACAAGTAGAATCTAGGTCTGTGCATTTTCTTTACCAACGATATTTATGGGATATTTCAATAACAACAAATTTGAACGTATTTGCTGAATCATTTAGGTGATCTTTCAGGTGAAAGATTTTGTACTCTTACCTTTTGTGTGACTTTCTCTTGCAAATCTTGGCACATTTTCCTACATTACACCTTTCATAGAGATTCCCGAGATTCCTGAATTTTTGCATGTACCTTTCCGTGGAAGGTACCAGTTCAGTCTCCAGTGGTTCCAGCAGCTGGCTGGCTTGAGCATTGACAATGCTCCTGCGGGAGAGACTCCGTTGCCTGGCATTATAGAACTGTTTCGAAAGAAAAGGAGACCTTTGTTGGTGAGGTAGTGGCATGATATGAGAGGATATATATATATATATATCAACATTTACACACACACATGTACTGTAACATATATGTATATATATATATAGAGAATATACATATACATAGTATATGAATGTATATGATATATGATCTGATACATAGTACAATTATATTGTATTGAAGCGAAAAAAAAGGGATATAGCTTGTGGCCTGCGAGGTCTTGACCAGAAACAAACTGGCTGATATGCCCAATATGT
Organism: Symbiodinium sp. clade C Y103; assembly: GCA_003297045.1. NCBI lineage: Eukaryota > Dinophyceae > Suessiales > Symbiodiniaceae > Cladocopium > Cladocopium sp. clade C. The sequence continues at coordinate 82,997 of BGPT01001425.1, read as the reverse complement.
CCAAAACTCTCTGTGGATTTTTGACATGGGTTCCTTATAGCCGTGTTCATTCTGTGCAACCGAGGGCGCAACGACTTCAGAGCATCGGCCTTGGACCATCCATGGACACAGCATGTCAGATAGAATGGAAATGCATCTTCTTGGCCTGTTCGCCAACCCGAGGTCAAATTGGAGTGATTGATTAATCATCCATGAGCATTCACGAAGTCACTGTTGTTTGTCTTTTTTCAAGCGGTCCATCTACTTAGTCATTACCCTGAGATCTCATCAGCTACTTCACCTACTCGATCTATCAGAGCGTTTGCCGTGGGCTTTTCGAGAAGCACAAGTCAGGGAACCCAGGGAACTCAGAAAGCTCAGCTGCATCTCAGTGGACGAGGAGAAACGTCGTCTCACGTCTTAGGCTTCTCTTCTCCTTCTCCTTGACCATGAAGATCATGGATGGTGAGGGGCGCCTTGATGCCAACGAGGTGGGGCCAGGTTTTTTTACATGGAGCTTTGATGGTTCCCACATGGCTATGGCTCAAAGATGAACGATTGACCCAGATTTTGGGATGGTGAAATAGTACAGAGGATTCACTTGCGTGGGGAGTTTTATCGGTGCTCGTAGTACTCATACCCGATTTTTTTTAGCCATAAACACATCACATCTCGTGTGTCAGGCCCGTTTCCTGATGGCTGGCCCTACAGGTGAGGTGAAGGCTGGGTCGTCGACCGCTTTGAAACAACTGGTCAGCTTTCGTCTTTGAATGCCAGAGGCTGCCAGAGGCGTCGAGCTGGTTCTTGGAATGGAATCCCAACCGCGGTCATTGTTATGACAATTTATGAATCATAATATGAAAGATATCCAGCATATCCATCCAGCATATCCAGCCCGTTGCCGCCAGGGTGGACCACCGAATCCTGCTGAGAAATGGCTCACATCTAAGTGCTGGAATGAGGCAGCGGGCTCAGCTGTATGTAATCCAACCTGGCAACTTTGAAGGGAAAACCATCGAGGAAATGACCATCATCACTGGGAAAATCTTTGGGCAAATGATGACAAAATGGAGATAGCTGGATAGAGATGTATATGAATGGACATCAACGAAAATTAGTGGGTAATCACCCATTTGCCAGGTTGGGTTGCTTGATCATCCGTTCTGCCGCAATGGTTGTTTCTTCTCGGGTCTTGAGCTACAACAGAGGTACATCAAGATACTTCAAGTTTTTGGCGCAGAGATGTGTTCAGATTTCTGGTATCCAAGGTGCTCACTCTTTCGCAGATGCCAGCCTTCAAGGGCTTTGATGCTTTCTTCGCCTCAAATGTTGGGCACCACAGTCTGGTGACAAGATTCGACTGGGTCAACCTTCAAGGTGAAGGGTAGGGGGTTGATGGGTGACATTTCAGCAATAGGGAAAAACATGATGCCCAGCGATTTCTTCCGCAGAGTGTCTTAGATAAACCATGTAACATCATGTAACACAAGACTGGATGAAAACCAGTGCGAGGTCAAAGGCTTCCAGCGTATCTATGATGCTCCGGAAGCAGACAAGGTGGGAGCGAATTGAGTGGTTTAGCGACATTGCCAGGATTTTTGTTGGAGAGGGACATGTTATCCAAAGATCATTTTCAACTATTTTATTATAGTGATAGAATGTGATAGACTCATTTTGACTTTTTTAGTGTGGGAATCGGGGAAGTTGAATTTTTGTTCCTATGCCTTGCTTGTTTTTTTTTGACCTTGGAGGAGCCGATTCCTGGAGAGTGGGCTACAAAGATGTCGCCCTTCCAAAAGTTGTGCTTCCTGAGGACCATCAGGCAGGGAATTTCATTTCTCAGCATGTTGTACTGCAACTGCAGGAATTGTAGACAGAATCGAGCCAGTTTGGTGGTTGCGTTTGAAGGGTAGCTGCAGAGTTGTTGGGGAAATTGTTGCTCCACTTGCTACACATTTGAGGCCAGACAGGATTCAGACCTCCGTGCTTGACTTCGTGACGCATGAAATGGGTCGGGTGACCAGTTGCTACTCCGTTGCTGCAGGATGTGAGATGTTCAAAAGAACTGGACATTGTTTCCTGCATGAACAGCTCTGAAATCGAATGCCCCCACGGTTTAATGACTCAGGCCGAACAATGAGCTCCCACAAGAATGCTCAAATCAAAAGTCGAGACCCAATAAGTTGATGACCTTCATGCATTTGTCACTAGGTCAAAAGTTTGTCGAGCCTCCAGTGTTTGACATCGCAATCTCCTATGAGGTGGGGTCCGGGCCCAGAGCCTAGGAGGCCTAGGAGTCTTGAAAATTATTGTAGTTCCAAATCAGTTTGCCCACAGCCCAAATCAGTTTGCCCACAGCCGGAAATGAAGTATAGCAGAAGACATGACTCTGTTGCAACAGATGATTTTTGCTGTGGTCGTTGCTGCAGTGCGGTCCAGGGACCTCCTATTTAAGCTGGGTTTCTCTCAAATATTGTTGGTCAGCTCCATCACATGGGGTATACTCAACCCAACCCATATTTTTCATGGACAACCCCTGCCAGGACAAAAGTCCTCTGGTGGGTTAAATATCCAATTGAATTTAAATCACATTCGCATTGAATTTTTATGCTTATTCAACATGATCCCATAATAGTGACATTGTATACCCATATTTCAGGAGGATCGTCAATCCATTTTCAGTTCGGGGATTAATATGGCAATCTCATGTACTCATTGTAAGGATTCAATATTTCTTTGAGGGATGGATGACCCTAAACCATATATCATATTGGTGGTTATATACTGATATTTCCATTATATACCCACTATATATCCCAGTGTTGTGGGTTAAATCCCTATCATATAGTATGATTATGGTCAAATCCCTATTATACCTCCCCACTGTTGTTGGTTGAATTCCCTTTTTTATGGCGTATAATTATACTAGAACTATACACTAGTATCCCTTAAAGAAAATGTATCAGGGATTATCAGGGTAACTTGCCCCTGGCCGCCAGGATTCCACCAAGATGAGTCCCTTGATCTTCGTCTTGTCGGCCGGCAGTGACCCGGTGGCCGACATGTTGGCCTTTGCCGAGGCCAGTGGCATGGGCGCCAAGTTGGAAAGCATCTCATTGGGACAGGGACAAGGACCCAAGGCGGCCAAGATGATCGAAAAAGCGCGTGAGAGTGGTGGAGGCTTGGCATGCGCTTTTATATGCTTTTATGGTGGTTTTTGGGTGTTTCATTTGATTGATTGATCAAATTGATCTTGGGCTTGAAGGCTGAGTTTTTAGAGGGAAAATCCAGAGTGTGAGGCTGCTAGTGATGTCAGACTTGCGCTCTATCTGCTCGGTCGAAATGCTGAGTCAATGCCTGTTTGTTGATGGTTCAGACTAGAAGTCCACGACTAGTCTCGGTGTGGATTGCTTGCTTATGCACTGTGAATTTTCTAATCTCACAGAACCTGCATCCAAGGATGGGTCTTGCTGTGCAACTGCCATCTTTCCATCAGCTGGCTTCCTGAACTTGAACGAATCTGCGAGCAGATGAACCCGGATGACACGGACAACAACTACCGGCTCTGGTTGACCTCCATGCCCACCAAGCAGTTCCCAGCCCTGCTGCTGCAGAATGGTGTGAAGATGACCAATGAACCGCCCAAGGGTTTGCGCGCCAATGTCTTGGGATCCATGATGAAATGCGATGATCGCATGTTGTCGGACTGTGAGAAGCCAGAAGCCTATGCTCGACTGATCTTCGGCTTCTGCTTTTTCCATGCGGTTTGTCAGGACTTTGTTGGCCATTGCTTGTGGAATTTGCAGTCCGCCGTCTTTATACGGGAAAAACACAATGAGAATGCCATGTGAGTGTGGATTTCTTCTTTTAGATCATCTATTCGTCATACTTCTGCAAGAGGCTTGTCCTGCATGAACAGCTTCCAGACTTCGACTTGACGCAGGACAGGAGAAAGTTTGGGCCAATCGGCTGGAACATCCCGTCCCAGCCTCAGACCCAAGGCAATTCGTACCGGGGACCATAGTCAAGACAAATACCTCCCGATATTTAATAAATACATTTGAATATCCATACACCTTTAGAGGTCTAGAAGATTTGGTGGCTTTGCTCATTTTGTGGGCCCAATTAAGGGGGCCCATTTCATCTTGAGGGGAAGGGATTGGTCACAAAATCATTGGAATTTGGGTGATATAGCTGACCTTCCATTTTTCTTTGGGTTCAACAGGTATAACTTTACTCCGGAAGACTTGACGACGAACCGACGGCAGTTGAAATACTTCCTGGACAACTTTGATGAGATCCCCTACACGGCCGATGCCTCGTGGGATTTCAACCTCAATGGACATACGGAACCGTAGTTCTTTCTGGCCTGGTTGAAGCCTCCATCTATGGACCTTTTAAACTGGATGGCTTTATACCGGGCAGCCCGTGACCTGGCCCAGCCCGTGCCAAGGTGCTTCAGTTCTTAGGCTCCCGCATCAACTATGGTGGTCGAGTGACGGACAAGAAAGACAAGGTTGGTGATGCAGAGCAGAATCTAATGGGGATGGCTCAACACCTATGATGCCATATTTGCGTGGATGAACATCTATGACTACCAGTGTTTCTTTTTGAATCAGGGTATTTTTTTCCCCACCTGCCAGGTGAGGGTTACTAGATTTTATCACAGCTGNAGAAAGAATGCCAGATAGAATGCCAGAAAGAATGCCAGATAGAATGCCAGATAGAATGCCAGATAGAACGCCAAAAAGAATGCCAGATAGAATGCCAGAAAGACTTTCAGAAAGAATGTCAGAGCATATGTCAGAGAAAATGTCAGATAGAATGCCAAGAGGAAGAGGAGGAGAGGACAACTCTGATGAAATCTAGAGACCTTCGTCTCTAGATTTCATCAGAGTTGTCCTCTCCTCCT
>BGPT01001425.1:8548-78092 GCA_003297045.1 Symbiodinium sp. clade C Y103 | reverse complement strand
CCTGCCAGAAAGTTTTGCCAGAAAGACTGTCAAAATCTGTATCACACAATATGCCAAAGAAAGTCTCATGGTGGGGATCACTCGAAGAAAGTAATTTTGAGCCAAAGTCGTATATCATTGACAGAGACACGGAACTTCAGTCTCAGCTTCCCCGACCAATGGCTGGAAATGTCAGGTACTCATTGATTGTTTGATCAAGATCTTTATCTGCGAAGAAGTGGTGGTCAAAGGCAGGGAACAGCTGGGTGGATGGGTTTCTGGACGTGCAAAATGTGTACCACTATGTACCACTCTTGCATATTTAGTCATCCAATTTGATGGAACTCCAGTGCAGTCAACCCAAAGCATCTCATTGTTTGGGTAACGCCTCGACCCGTACCCAGATCATGCAACGCCTGCAGGTGCTGGCTACCATTTCTCAGCAAGTGGCATCTTCCACTGCCCAAATGCCTCCTCTCAGGACACGTGCCACAAAGATCATGAAATGGAAATTGCCGTTGGTTTGCCGTAGATTCTCACTAGATCCTCCAAAGGGTGAGTTCTTTGAAATTCTTCCATCTTGGCAAAAAGAGATATGCAGGATGAGTTCCTGTCGTACCTGCGCGCACTTCCGATCATGACTCCTCCAGAGGCCGGGATCCAAACCAAACGACTTGGGATGGGGAAGAAAGGATGAGATAGGCTATATAGATAGTTCTTGGGGTTGACTGCAATGTCTTCTAGGCAGATTAGTGGTGCGGGTGCAGTTCGTAGAGCTTCATGCCGTGTCATGATGTCATGGCAGGTCTTTGGTTTGCATGAGAACTGCGAGATCACCTGTGCAGAGTCTGTTGCTCAGCGAAGCTCCAGCAGCTATACGAGATGGGCCCATCTGCGATTTTTGGACAACTCATCAATATTCAACTCATCAATATTGTTCACAGTTGGTTACGCCCCACTAGTTTGGGAACCCGGGGAAGCCTGTCAATTGTCTCAATGGCCAGGGCCGAGTCTATGGCAATGCTGTCAGACATCATGGCTTTGAATGCTGGTGGCTCCTCCAGTCACAGCCTCAGCGTTGGTTTCCCCCTCCTGAAGTTCACCATCATGTGCTGAATGGTTGTGGCCCCCAAGTGTTGGACTGAATTACTAGTTCGTAACATTTTGTAACACGAATCATGTAAGTCTTGTGGTTGAAGAAGACTTGACTACAGCTCATTTTTGTTGCTCCTTCACACAACAAAATCATAGAAAATCAATCTTTCTTGATGGAACTAAAGCGTTGCCTGTGGTCTCACAACAGCCAAATCGGCCTAATGGTGCTAGGTTCTGGTGGTGGCAAATCTGCAGACGAAGTCATGGATGCAAAGTCCTCAGAGAGAAAGGGTTTGATGCGTTTGAAACATTGGGCCCTTGGAACTGGCGGATTTCACAGTCCAGGTCCATTGGCGTTATCGGTTAAAAACCGTTCACATGATACATTATATATATATATATATACGTAATATATTCTATGTGTATATAATACAGTATGTATATATATATATATATTATATTTGTGTACGACATATTTACTTACATCATTGTTTCTCTCTCTCTCTCTATCTCTCTATCAATCTATCTATCTACCTACCTATCTACCTGCCATGTATCCAAACAGCGCGTCAGGAGCTGGCCGCAGAGCTTGAGAAGCAGACACCCAATCCATGGGACTTGGACAACTGGGAGGCCGGGCTGTCGAGGATGAGACAAAGTGGTGAGAATTGGGATGTCATACTATAGATGGACCTAATGGTGAATTTCTTCCCATTTTTTTAAGGTTGCAAAACTCATTGCAAGCTCTTTGATGCTGCGAATGATAGTGCCACGCTTGGCCACAACCCAAATAATAGTGTTTGTGATTGGGTCCATGTTCATTTTCTTTTGCAAGCAACAAAAAATGGTGGATGAAGCTCGGTCGCCAGTCGATTGCCCACAGGATCGCTTCCCGACCAAGTACGAGGAGTCTCGGAATACAGTCGTGAAGCAAGAAGCGGCAAAATACAACAAGTTGCTGGCGCTCCTGCCTGCCTGCCCTGTTTTGTTTCGAGGGTTTTTGGTTGATTTGTCTATCTTTTCAGAAGTTTGAGGAAAAGTCGGAAGTTTCAAGCCTCGCAGGATGTGAGCGATGAAGATGCTGCAAAGTGTTGAAGCCTGTTGTATTGGTATGACTTGCAAAAGACGGCTCTACCGTTCATGGCCGCCATTTTCGTTGACCAGTTTGACCCAAAAACATGAAACCCCATGTAGAGGCGGTATGCAGCCTGAAGTGCCAGGAAAGTTCAGCTACCCCTCTTCCGAAGAGCTGTGAAAGGCTTTGTTGTCAAGGGCTGAATGTGAGTCAGAATGGTCAAAGGTAGGACACATTTTTTCTTTCGGCCACCGGTTGAATTGACATTTTGACAAGGGAGGAAACTTTTTTTGTCGGTCCAGGACTTATTATTTCTTTTCAGCCTGTCCAAGCCTGTTGTTTTCACCGTAGAGTCTTTTAATGAAACTGACTCCAACAGGACAGGATCCAAATGCCAAGCCCGCATCACATCGTACAGTTTGTACATAAGCCTCCGTTATACATCTGGAGTTCACTTGGCAAAGGGGAAGAGATTTCTCCAGATGTTTCCTTGTGTCTAGCAACTGGTCCGGAGCCCTTCTGATGGATTTCGGACCTAGCGATGATGTTTCATTGAAGGTAGAAGCAAACAAAGTGTTCAAAAAACAGATGGATGGACGAAGATTTGCCTGGTCTGACAGTGTCTGCCTGCCAAGCTGTGGGCTTTCACCCTTGCGCGGCCAATTTCGTCTGAGGTGATGACGGATGAGCTCGAAGCGATTGGCAAGGGCCTCTTCATGAATACCGTTCCAGAAGGTCCGGGAAATCCTGTCGGCCGCAACGAAGCATCCTGCGGTGTTACGAATAGGCAACCTACTGAAGTCCCTTGCATTTTCTCCTGTCCATCTTGGAAGTCTACCCCACAGTTTGAAGGCCTTGGGTCACAAGGATTAGTTTCTTACTACCTTTCAACAGCTTGCCATTTTCAAGTAGTTTCAGTAAGGATTTCATAAATCACCAGCAATCACCAGCAGTTGACTCCCGTCACGTGGCCGATTTTTCGTGCTCGAGCTGAAGTTCTGCGACGCGATTCTCAGAAGATCATTCCCCCACTTGCCATGACTGCCATGACAGCCATGTTGTCTGCGATTGTCCAGCAGATCTGCAGCTTTAACCCTTTCCAGCAAGAGGCGGCAGGGGATGTGGGGGATGAGTGAGATGTCTTGAAGGTGAGAACTTCTGTGGAATTAGGTTTTGAATTACAGTCCTTTATTGGCTACTGTACCTTTAGTAGTTGTTTTCAGAACAAGACAAGGATTGAAACGTCTACTACTTGCATACTATTCACAAGCTTGATGGACTTGGACCCTCCGCTTCTGAACTTAGAAAGGATGGCTGTGACCAAATTGGAACAGACCGTTAATTTCTGGCTCATCCTTGTACACCTGGTCATCCTAATGCAAAGATCATAACCTGTGAAAGAGAAAGAGAGAGATAGATAGATAGATAGATAGATAGATAGATAGATAGATAGATAGATAGATAGATAGATAGATAGATAGATAGATAGATAGATAGATAGTCTTAGATAGTGGTTCCACAATCCAGTGTGTGTCGTGCGCATGGATATGGGCCAAGCGTTAAGCCCCATGCGACGAATGGTTCCTTTGAGCTTTGGTCGTATGAAGATGATAAAGTCATGTGGTAGCCAGCCAAGTTGGAGTTTGGGGTGAATTGGGACTTGACCCTTGCCCAGGTGGATGTGTCTCACAGTTTGGGAGCCTCTTCACCATCGGTTTTTGCCCACAAATAGATTCTTGTCATAGAGAGGTCCAAGACATACATTTTCAGGAATGCCCGTGCCCCAGACCTGATTTTGGATATTGTCAGTCATATATCCCCATGTCTCCTGCTTCTAAAAGAAGTCATCCCCCATCTCAAACATGTTGAGTAATCCATATCATCAAGTTTTATATACATGCCCCAAACTGAGTAGATAAAAATTGAAGGAGGGTTTGAAGGGGTGCATTTAATACTCAAGGGGAGGGATCACTAGAAATCTTACAGATGCCCCCAGGGGACTGCAGCACCAAAGATTCTGGGTTCGCCATTGAACAGAGGGGGCCAAGGTGATGGCGGGTCGGATCGGCCGGGGCGGGGGTTGAAGGGGGTCAAGCTGGGTAGTGTTTGAAACGATTTTCCTTGAGGTAGTGTTTTTAGTGACTCTCGATGATGTTGAATGTAAATGACTATGGAACATGCAAAAGTGGGTAAAATCAAAAATAAGATGGACAAGCAAGGAACATATTTGGGGGAGAAACCATAGATTGCGACTACTGTAATTAAATCAGGAAGTGAAGAACGCAACTACTTCCAAAATCATTGCCTACAAAGGCACACCTTGAGGAAACACATTCAGCTCTAAGCCTTCATAGCAGTCTTTCCGTGATGTTTGGTTGAATGGAGCGTCGCTTCCAAAAGATCCGTGAAACGGATGGTGGATGGAACAGCCTTCAACATCCTCCAACTAAGTAGCTGGAAACACCCTGATCTTTCATATTTTTCTTGGATCTGGGCCAGCCAAAGTATCAAGAATCAAAGTGTGACAGGATACAGTTTCAATATACTTTCCATGACTCACAGTTACCTAAATTTTGAAATACATGAACGGCAACACAATTAAACATGCAGAATGAATTTCGTAGGCAAAAGCCTAAACTCCCGACATCAATCTGCTGTCCGCAGGGGCTAAGCTCCCATTGGTCCCATTGCCTGCCTCCTTATCGACGGAGGCGAGGTACGGAGCAAGGTGTGCTTGGGTTATTATGCCAGATTTAGGGATGGTGTTTTTCTAGATATAGTTAGATACAGTAGTTTGTACGAGTTATAGTTGTCATTGAAATGTGATATTTGAACACAGCCGAAAAGACCCACCTGTAGAGATGAAACATGATTGGGGACGTGAAACCACTGACCCCGATGCTGCCATTCTCACCATTTCTTAAGAAGAGGACAGGGAATATGTTACTTAGTTTCTGGGGCCCTTCAAATCCTGTGCTGCAACATTGAGCACCCAACATTTGGATGTTTTTTTTCTTAATCAAACATTGATCAGAAATCTGCCAAGAGATGGAAATGAAGCTTTGATCCCTACCCACATGAACTTCAATCAAACTTATACAGTAGTAGCCTGTGTGAGCACTCAGGTATGCAATGAGTGATGTCGGCTTGCTGTGCCTTGAAAACAAAAAATCTGAAAGAGGGTTAGAGAATGTTAGAGAAAAGATGCCAAAAAGACCCTGGGAACGAGAGCCACACGGAAGAAAAATATTGACCTTTCAAACATCTATGTATGGGATTGTTTTATCATGACACCTCCATAAGCATCCCCAAAAGCGAACCAAACACATTCTGTTGGTCTGTTGCTTCACAAGATTTTGGGGATATTTGTGCTGACCCATAGCCACCAATCTATTATAATTTATAATCTATTCTTCCCCGTTCCCTTTAATTTCAACCGCCAGACTGGTCCTACCACGGACGTGCAGTGGCCCTGTGTTTTGGCCGCAGAAATATGATCATATGATCCCTTGGAAGATCAGTTTCCGGGAGCAAATAGTGGCGTTCCAGCTTGTGGTTATCGAAAACAATGGTATGACCAACTTTCTTATCTTTTACATACGTTGTTTACCTGCATCGAGTACAGCAAGTGTGTAGGAATTCATTCTGCTAAACTCAGAGGGGTACCAACGAAGGTCAATTGATACGTCCAGAGCAATGAATCAACAGTGACTATTCTTAGATGGGCCATGGAAGAACCAATTGCTTGTATAAAATAATTTAAATACGTACATGCAATAATTGAGTTACAACCAGTATTATCCAGTTCGACGAGGATGATAAAACCCAATTATTATCCAGTGAGTTTGTCATAGTTTGTCCCATGGCCCATTTTCCAGCGTGCGCTAGTTGTTTGAGGGTGCCTGTTTCTTCAGCGAAAACATCAAGGTGTATGGTATGGAACGATCTTCTGGATTCATCATGGTTGCTACCCAAATCTTTATAAAACAGGGCAGCAAAGACAAGATATTTGACGTCTACATAGGACCTTCATTTCTTCAGATCGAGAAAATTATATGAGCGTTCTCAGATCATGGCTTCTGGGTTGATTGTAGCGACCCCACGAAGACATCACCATAGATGATGGCTAGTAAGGAAACTCACCCTCATATTTTTCTGGCCAGATGGTTCTCAGATATGGGTTTTGGCGGGTTCCTGACCTTGAAGATGGCAATTTTTTCGGCAGATGAATATCAAACTTTTTGGGCACAGAGTATAGCCCGACTGGGCTGGATTGGGATGTTCACCTGCCCTGCCCCATTGTTTTGGAAGCCGTGGATCTGTATCTGAATGCTCTCCTGGAAATTTCTAGACTCGGTTGGTCCCATTAATGCAGGAAACAAATACCCCGAAGCTTTGAATGGTGGAAAAGAAAATCAGCCATGAGAGTTTTAGTGTTCTCCCACAATTTTCTAACCTATTCCCAAGGCACATTGAATCCGGAGTTTGACCAGTGGCACCAGGCTGGGTTGAAACTGATAAGCAGCTGCACTGGGCACAAAAATCTTGAAGTTTCAGCTCCATTTCAGCTCCATTTCCCGTTCATTGAAACTTTGTGTGTCCGCTGATTTCTTCATTTCGGTTACTGTTACAGTAGCTCTTGTCAAAAATTATTGCGAAAGGCGAGGAATGACCAGGAAGTTATACACTCTCCATCACTTTCCTGTTCGAAATTGCGATTATCCACCTTGAATGTCTGTTTAAAAGAAGGAAGTAAAATGATGCAAGAAAGATGCCACGATTGAGTGGTTGTGCGCAACGGGACCCCATCAAGTCAAGTACAGTATCCAATTGTTTCAGTTTGGGTAACTGTTGATGGATTATGATTCATGATGGTTATTTCACGATATTATCTATTGATATGCCATTATTGGAATAGTAACCAATCCATCACCCTTTGATTATTGATGGCAGGTCGGCTTCCCCCTTGATTTGTCCAAGCGGTTGCTACAGTGCCCATACGAGCAGTGTTCAAAACACCTGTTGTTTAATTAATGATTACAGGAGGTTGTGCTACCCGAAATATTGGGGATTATCATGATCCATTGGGGGAATCCTAACCAAGCAGTGTAGTTTAATCACACAGGAATTTGAACAGTGCTCATATGAACATACCTGCAACGCTGGAGCCGGTTAATTTGATGTGTTTGTACAAACCCTGGAAGTGGAACGTGAAGTCGTAAAACATGGTTTTTAAAGGGTGGTGTTGTGTACCACAGTTGCTGACACAAGTGCATAGTAGCCAGCTAGTGTGATTCCTACCATGCATCATATATACAAATAGAACTGAACTATCAAACATTGGTCACCAACTTTGTGTACCAAAGTGATATTTCTCTGTCTCTGTATTACCATGTGTATGTATACATATATCAATATAGTAATTATCTCTATATATCATATGCCTATGTGTGTATAGGGACTGAACATGCAGAACTAGACCATCCCCAAGTCTGGAAAATGATCGCAAGACAGAGCATGTTGGAAAACCACTTTCATGATTCTCTCATATTACCAACACCCATACATGTCTCCGTTATGGCACAACTCGGGTTTGTCTAAAAGTTGGGCACCCCGAAATTCATCGGTTCATCAATATGTTCAGCACGAAAATGGCTGTTTTGGGGAGTATCAATTTTTCGCATGTCAACACCTGGTTGTGCCATGCTTCCCTGACACAGAGGCTCGCAAGGCTGCAGAAGCTGATGAAGAAGTGCGTGACAATGACCTCCGCTTTCTCCACAGCGTGCTGCGCAGCCCCGTGGTAGATGTGGTTGGGTCAATACCAAGGGATCTGCGGATTGCTTTAAATATTTCTATAGTCAGAAAAAAATCAAACGATTTCCGATCGTAGGAGAGGTATTTTTTTGGAGCTCCAGTACATTTTTTATTCACTTTGCTCAAACATTTGGAACATTTGCTCGGCTCACGGTTTCACAAATCTTCGTCTTTTAGTGGCAAATCATGCTTGAAGGTAATTGACAACAACTGTCAGCGATGTTTCAACGATTGGTTCTGGCTCTTGACCACTGTAGGCCATTGTCAACTGCAATGGATTAAGACTGTCTACCCTAGGCTATGCAATGGTTCATTGGGCTAACAGCAATCGTACAAGTGTCGTAAGGAATCATTGAGAATCATGACGATCCGGCAGCTTCAAAGCATGTGTCGGTGCAGTGAACTTTAATGACCCCAGAATTCACGAAACAAGAAGGACTCCAGGACGTTCCTTCCAAACGTAGATCTGCCAGGTTGATGTGTTTGTGTTTCTAGTGATTGTTGTTTGACGTTGATGACAATGAAGATGAGGATGAGTGAGAAGTCTCACCGGACATTGATGGGATATTGATGAATGTGGTTTCAAACCGCTCATTTTAAAACCCTACCTAGGATGATGAGCCTATAGGTCAGAGTTGAAACCACCCAGGATAATAACAGCCAACTAGTCGAGGCTACTTGGCGGACGAGGAGATCGGCAAGGTCAAAGCGACCTGTGCTTTGAACTCACAGGTGTCGCAAGCGACGTATTCCAAGCCAATGGAAACTTGGCTGAGAATTATGCAACCGAAAAGTGCGATTGGACATGTTTTCACCAGCAAAATGAAGAATGGAGACATGGGCGTGTTTGAAAATATGGGAGGCCCATAAGCGGCAACTTTAAGTGGCACATGATGATAATGCATTGCTTTCTTGGGTACCCTATTTCCAGACGAACCGATTTCCAGGGGAGTCAGCTGGAGCAGTGTACTCCCAACAAAATGATTGTTTGAGGGGACCTTGCCCCAAACGAGTTGCGGTATATCAGGGGGATTCAGCCTACCCCAAAGCTGACCACCCAACAATCTTTGGAGAATTTGTGAACCACCAACAACCCTGTATATAAGCGCGAATCTTGATTATCTGCTATTTCGAACGTCACAGTGTCACCGCAATGGTGTCTTTGGCTGAATAGCCATGAAGATACCAAGCATTGTGCCCCTTTTCGTTCTCCCCCTTTCACAAGTCCAACTGACAATGAAGCATGTCACCCATGTCATCAATGGGTGATTCAAAACTGTTTCCAAAACTAGTATAACCAGTAAGTACTAGATGGATTGTTTCAATATCACCAATCAAGTGAACACGATATTGTCAACAAAGAGTTGTTAACCCCTTCCAGATTAAACATCATTAGACATCATTAAACCAAGAAGTACCAACCTGTTGTTTTCCAACAGAAAGTTGTGGGCCCTGGGCACAAGGACATCATCGTGCTCGACACAGAATTGGACATCACGGCAAAGCCAGAAGAATGTGGAGCCTTGGCCAAAGTTGTGATGATAGGCTGGATGATTCCTTAAACATTTTACAATCATGATCAAACTTGTTGTAAGCACTAAACCACTAAACATAAAAGACATGACTGCAACGATTTTGTTGACCTGGCCATACCCATATCATATATTCATGTATGAACCACAAAAAGAGCCTGCATGGTTTGTTTTTCTTCCTGGAACTTGATATAAACCCACTACTGAGACTTTTGGCACCCACAAGTGAAAATCTCTGTGAGCCAATCATCACACTGGGATGTTTATTGCATTGCTAACAGGTGCAGAAGACAAAATCGCAAAGTGAGATTGTTCCACGGATTTCAGTGATATTTCGCCAAAAACTATCTATGCGCGTTTTCATCACACAAAATCTTCAACTTTTTGGAGCCTTACAGTCATGGTTGCTGTTGACAATGATAAGCTGAAAATCAGAGACATTTTCGGGTCGAAAACTTACAGTAGATGTTAAACCAAAAACAATTTGTGGGGTCTTGTTCTGCATTATGACTTTGTCTGAAAGTAGGGCACCTCGAGTTCCGATAATTCATCATCAGGGCAAGTCTATGCAAAGATTGGTCATATGGATTTATATACAACGTATGGTGAGGTTAAATCTAATAATAAACCATCCCCAATTCGGGTTTAATATTGGGGTTGCTACATGACCCCCTGTCAAACCCAGATTTCGCTTCCCATCCCAACCCTGGGCCAAGGCATCGAAACCTGCCTTTTCCCAAGCCTGGGTTGGTACTGGGACACGATGTTCTGCTCGAGCCAAGTTGTGGACCAGCATGAAGTCCAGGCGAGGTGTTTCGGACTGGAAGACTGGGATGTAAATTGGATCTCTAGCACCAAAACCAGATTGTAAAATCCTAAAAACTGTAAATCTTTGGAGGCGGTGAAAAAACCAAGCCCCCATAAAGGTGACCGCAGCCCTTATTAGCGGCTGTTGTTTCATGGATCCCCGGCCAGCACAGGTGACCCGATGCCCGAAGCCGGCCAAAAAGTGCCACTTCTGAACGTTGAAGTTTGGTGTGGGACCTAGGGGTCACAGACAATGACAAGAAATGACAATATCACATTGACACACACACACACACATTTCTAAGATATTTCGATAATTTTCTGTATATTTGTTTGGTCCAAGGACATTCCGAGTCAAGAAATAACTATCACCGGGCATTTAAATGTTTACACTGTTTACACTTTAGATGCACATCTTTGTGTGATCCTTTTTGTTGAGAAAGTCTGTTTGTGACGAGATTTTAAATCCTGCACCTTGTGGCTTCGGCCGGAACAGAAGCGAGTTGAACATTGCCAACAGGCGGCACGGGCAAAGAATGGAGGCAGTTGCCATGGACATTCCTCGGTGTCTCTCAGCACCTTTAGGTGCGTAAAGAATTGCACACTTCCACCAGAATAGACGGTATAAACAACTCATGTTCATCCTCCAAATTTTAGTATCGTAAGTTTTGGGTTTTGACCCATCCCAGCATCCCAGATTTAAATTGCAATCAAGAACCACATGTGAATCTTTGGTATCGGGTTTCCGTGCTGGAGTTGACAATGCAATTTTCTATGCTGACACCCAGGCGTAAAACCAAATATTGTGCCCTATAGGTCACCCCAGATGAAACCTCCAAATTCCATTGGCTTCTTTGGGTGCAACTCTTGACCGTTTTGCATTGTTTGCCTTACCCAGAACGTAAATTCAAGAAACACCCAAGTGGGGATGGTTTAAAACATGAGAACCACGCATTTTTGGTTGAAATAAGGGATGATTGTTGAATTTACCGGCTCAAAGTCTGGCGGCCCTCGGGCGCCTGTACCAACTAACTACACCTCCCGTGCAGCATGGCCATGCTCCTCGCAGCGAAATGATGCGAAATGACCATTCCACCCGTAGCTCTCGGCATATGTCTCAAAGGGTTCAAGATTGATCCCAACTGTCAAGTATCAGTATTTTTCATATTTGACCACCAATGTATGGCCATTAGAACATTTCACAAATGAACGCACGTTCTGTCTTCAGCCATAATGTTTTCGGGGTGCACGGTTTTTCAGACAAACCCAAGTCATGGCATGTGGTAGTGAGACTGTGATGAATGTGCCACCGGATGTGGTTCAAAACTCTTGTATAATGAAGAGCAATGGATCCATATGTCATGCAGGAAGGCATCATCAATTCTTGGGGTATGCATTTTTGACCCATCATGACATGAGCAGACCAGATTTGCGGGTTCCAACTTTGTTTTTTTGAGACATATCCCAGCTCCGTTGAAATCCAGATAGCTTAGACCTGCTTAGGCCCGTGGATGTTCCTGCTGATGTGAAGTTTGGCGCATGGCTTGGAATCTCCTGCCTGGCTCTGTCAATATGATAGGGCGCGCCATCCACAGAGGCTGAGAGCATCATTGCGGACCGAAAAAAAACTTCGTGCGTTTGATGTCACCCGTATGTCTATGGAGAATCACCAACGTTGGATGAAACAATGGAAAGCCACCACAAACCAATTGTTACTTGAAGGCTGATTGATTCATAGCTGGGTTCCATGATGTATCGCCTCATACCTCCTTTCTATGGCATATAACCCAGTATTGCATTAACCTCATGGCCCCTCCAGGGAGACTTACTTCCAATTCAAATGTTAGACAACTGCAGGGTACCTCGTGGTATGCACTCGGAATCTGGCGTGAAACGCGAAGCGGAATAGTAGGTTTCCGGCACTGGTGCCAAATCCGTCTCTGCAAGTTGCATGGGTTTAGGCGGTTTAGGCTGGTGTTGTTGCATTGGTAGGGGCCAGGGATCTTCCCATTATCCTACAGATTTGTTTGATGCTGTTTGCATGTTTCTATTTGCCCTTTGGTGATCCCACTGGACTCGTCACGCTGAACAGTTATTGGTGTGGTTGTACCCACCTCTTTCGCTTGCCAGGTTGGGCGGGCGTGGGTTTCCTTTCCCTGAAACCATTGACTGCTTGGTACAAGGACTGCCCCAAAGCGCTGATTTTCAATCGAACATCTTCAGCATCAGCATTCATCGATTCGCGAGGACTTGAACGACAGGATTGCTTTCTTCAACAAGTGGTATGAAGGAGGCCTGAAAGCTGGATGAGAGACCGAAACCCAAGTCACCCAAGCCATGGACACCATGTATCCTGTAGCGAAGCAACATGACCTGAGATCCTTTGCGAGTGATTGCTTCGCCTCTCTGACATTGTACCTTCAATCCATCAGCAAGCAGTGCTTAGCATCATTGTCCCATTTTATCGAAATTTCCACTTTCGGACTTTGCGTCCCCCATTTTACCCATTTGGGCCCCTTTGGGAATTTCATGGAATTTCCTCGAAAGCGCCCCAGCAATGATGCCCATCACTGCCTTGGCAGGTCACCCGATCTCCTTTTGGCTCCCAGGCTTGTTTTTCCCACAGGTCAGCAGCTCAGTTATGCGGCCCCTGCCACAGCCTGCCACAGCCTGCCACTCCTAGGCCTTCCTCACTGCGGTGATGCAGAACTTTGTGGCTTGGACTGAGATGAAGATGTCAAAGATGGAAGTGAGTGTGTTTGAAAGCGGGGAATTGGAATGAATTTCACATCATAAAATCATCATGCAGAACTGCGGAACCTGTGTTTTTTTTGTTTCGTTTTTTTTTAATCTCCAATGCCGAGGCACGTGCCCACAAGTACCCCATCGATCGGATCGACTTTGACATCGAGGCATCGCAGTTTGCCCTGAGGTGAATCAAGAAATATGGTATGGATGATCTGAACCCATCTTGTATCATCTTGTATCATCTTGTATCTTGTAAACTTGAATATAGTTGAAACAACCCACTGACCAGTTCCTATTGTTTCGAATTTACCTTTGTGCCCATGGGGCGTTGAGATGATTGTTTGAAAGACTTGAACTGTTTGAAACAGCGCCTTTTTGCTTCGTCCTTTGTTCCATTCGTGGTCTGACACAGATTTTGTCCGCGCAGCCGCCAGGTGCGGGACGATGTCCAACTGGACGGAAGCGATTTGAGAGAACATCCAGAGGCCAGACATCCACAGCACATGGCTTTCCTGCACATATTCGGCTGGTTGATGATGTTGGCTTATGTTGGCTTCTGTTGGCTTCACGTTTTTCAATTTTCCACTTGGGATGAGTACCCCTCCATCTGCTCAACCACCAGCCGACTTGATCCTGTGCGGAGGCTGGATCTTATATGTGCGCCCAGCAGTTTCGCACTGTTCGCTGTTGTACACCTTCAGCGCTCCACAGAAACTGCCTTGTTTGCAAAGATTCATCCAGCCTGAAACTAAATGTGGACTTGATAGAGAGGTGGGGGGCTTGGTACCCGCGCTGGGGTTAAAGGATTGCAAAGGCAAACCATAAGTCTGGCTCAAGTGGTACTGTAGAACATCGTTAATGACAACCTTCCTGTTTGGTTGTGGCGGTTGTGGACCAAATTATCAGCACAAGGCCACAAGGCATAAAAGATGGATTTGGAAAGTGGATCGCAGAGCAGCAGTGCTTCGGAGAGCTCCCCAAAGGTGGAGGGCACTTGCACGGTGCGCGTGATCGAAATCTTTCGCATCCTCTTGTGCTGTGCAGGCTATGCTTTGGCATATCACTACTATTCCCAGAAGCACTATGTGGCCGCTGTGCGGTGGTTGCAAATGGCCCTAAGTGGGGCACTCTGCGGCACAGCGGTCGTGGAGGGAATTTGGTTCTATGAGGCAGCTGGTCGTTTGAAGGGCTACCATCAAGGCTTTGACTACTCTGTTGGACGCAATCCGTATCAAACGCAGAATACCGTGTGGTTTGCCACCAGCCTTGTCATAAGTTGTGCTACTTTTTGCGCCTACTCCGATGTAGCGCCTCCACAAATCGTCATGGTGGGCCTCCAGCTTCTTTTCTTCACGCTGTCAGCAATGAACCACACTTATGAGGCAGTCGCTCATGGCAATTGCCGCTGGCAGAACATCAACCGGCCCATTTTCTCGCTCCTCATGCTTGCAGGAGCACTTCCGATCTTGAACGAGGCTTTTCATGCATGAGATGGTTTCTTTCGCCGGTGCCACATGAACCCTGCCGGCAGACGCAGATTCGATTTCGCGAGCAAAACCGGCAAGAGCCACTGGCAGCTTCACGAAACCCAAACCTGGGTGAAACAGGAAAAGTTGCCACCACTTAAACCAAATCGGGAAAAGGGCACACAAAGATGTTTAAAGAAAGGAGCCTTTCATGTTGATGTATAATTAGAGCACTAGGCAGTTGGTTGCTGGTTTCATCCTTGCTGATATTGGCAGACAAAAAGAAGACTCATGATCACAGAAAACCATTCCAGAGCCACTGACGGACATAGAACCGAGGGTAGTCACCGAATGTCACCGATGAATTTTAAGCCTTCAAGCGAATCCCACTTTGTTTGTTTGGGTTTTGTTAAGCATTAGTGGCTTGGACGATTTGTACAGAGACGATAACATCAAGCAGAGCGCTGTAGAGACATGAGCAGTCTGACGGAAACAACAATCCAAAGTGTACGTTCTCCGTTGCAGGAAAAAGGCCGTCCTTGTCATTCTTCGGACAGCAGTCGTGCAACCACAACACCACAAACGAACCAGCCAGTTGTACCTGGTGGGTCCATTGGCGCCACATTTTGATCCATACCTACTAGTAGTACTGACTGGCTTCGTTGATTTGAATTCTTGTGAAAACAACGGGCATGGGTCAAAATTGGGTGCTAAGAGTTGGATGAATGAAATCCTCAAAGTTGGACAATGACAATTCCTGAAAGATGATCGTAAATCCTGAACATGACCAAAGATACCAAGATATGTTTTTCCTTTTGTCCCAACAAAAGTGTGCATTTTCTAGGCCCAAAAACCAACAAACTGAGTCCGCCCTGCCGGCGCCAACGGCTGCCCGCCCCAGGTACGGCCTTTTCTTGGAAGGTTGCCGCTGGGACAACAAGATCCACGCCCTAGGAGCCTCCCTGCCGAAGGTGCTCTTCACACAGGCCGTGGGACTGTTGTGGGATTGGTTTTCTAATTCTAGTTTTTATCATTTTTTTTCAATGAAGATGAATACATCTGGATTTGGTGTTGGTGATTTTTTGTGCCTAACCCCTGACTCCATGTGCATCTGAACATTTTGATGGTTAATTGTCACTCATATCCGTCAAAGTTGGGGCAGAGCTGCCTGTGTTCAACGACCCGACAGTAGCAAAATCACTGGAGGTTCCTGTGGTGCACTTCATCCCGACGTTGGACTTCAAGGGCAAACCTGGGGTATACCCTTGTCCTGTGTACAAGGCACCCGACATTGCCCCGCACGACAATGTATGGTTGCAGTGTGGTAGTTTCAATTGTTTGCTTTTGAACTGGTTGTCAAAATATGGCCAAATTGGAGCGGCCTCTAGCTTTGATGCGCCAGGTTTTGAGCAGAAAGGGTACATTGTCCACAACTGGACACAGTACGAATTTTGTTCGCGACATGATTCTGCCGACAATGGACAACCCAGATGTCGGATCCTCAGTTCCATTCTCGCTCTGACTTTGGGGCGGGAAAGGGTCGTTTTGGGTGGGTCATTTTTGATAGAAAGGATTGTAGTTTCTTGGGACTCTCAGAATTCTTTCAATGGCAGCCTTTGTGCAAGTACAACGTGCACAGATAAGTATGCCAGTCCTTCCACCAACTCTCGAGTACCAGTCTTGTGAAAGAAAAGTGAAAGCTGAACCATAGTAGCCATGGTATTGTTTCTTCATTTTAATGGTCTTAGTCGGTCTTGGTGTGACTTTCAGATCATTCCATGCGCGAGCCACTGGCTCCGAGACATGGGAATCCAAGGTTTGGATCCGCGCTGGTGTTGCAGCCTTCTTGGCGCTAAAGTACTGAGCGGGGGTTTGGGGAGTCCTGTGCCAGTGCCCACGCCCACATGACCAATCCCTTATTGGAAAAAAGACAACCTGGGACCTGGACCTCACGACTGAGCCAATGAGTTTTAGCGACTGGGCACTGTCCCGTCTAGAAATTTCAAATTTGTTCCTGCGGGTGTTGACAAACCGCAGCTTTGTAATTGACGGTCGCCATGGCTTTGCTTCAGCCTCCAGAATCCAGCAAAGAAATCTGCTCTTTGTAGACCGAACAATTGTAACCCACAAGTTGGAAGGCTTTGTGGAGTATGTAGCCACGGCGGCCACAAAAATGTTTGCAGAGCCACTTCAGATCTTTTGATCTGGTGGTGCCCGGCTGCTCGTGTTGCGAGCTCTTGAATCACACTCCATGCATGGTGTGTGCAGATGCCGGCTGTGTACCATAGGGACACATGGCGGTTGTACACAGCTATCGGCGTCGAAGTTGCAGCTGCAAGCATGATCGGTTCGATCTTAGGACATCTTCAACGATATTTTCTGTGACATGTTTATATACATGTTCTTGTTTGTTTTATGGTTAATTTCATGTTTCAGGTGGCTGCTTGACTGCTTGACGTTCGCATTCGACGCCAGGATGGAAGCTCCCCTTTGGAGACGTGTTCCCGTTTCACCCGCGTCATGTCGCGTCACCATCAAAGAATGGCGCCACAGGATGCCACAGGTGTCTCCCAGAGATCGCACTCGCTGTGGTGCTTGTTAAATGTGCAGAACAGATCAGAACAGCAAGTTTTTTAAACCAAAAGTCCCCGAATTTGATTTTTCCCGAAGATTTGGAGAATCTACCAGCAGTTCAACAGGCTTTGATTGTACGTCACATTTTATACACGCAGCGCAGTGATCTTTGTGGTTTGTCGGCACCATCAACGAGTATCACATGTCCGCAAAAAAGGGCACGGTTGGGTTTTTGAACGCAACGTCTTTGACGTTTCGGGAGGATATAGTTTAAGAGTTAAGATGTCAATGTTATATTTTGTTGGCAATAGTTGGCGCGAATTATATGTTCTGTTCACAGCAAATAAGTCGATATCACACACCAGTTAGCATTGGATACAACAGCATTGATCGGAGAGTTTCTGCTCACGAGGTGAACATGAGCTGCATGGATGGCAGACAGAACAGCAAGCAACAGAGACATACAAAGCGACACACACCAGACACAGATCAAGCGCGCAGTCAAGAAATTCATCCGCAGCAAACAGAGTGAAATGGAGCTGACAGACAATCTTTTTTTCCTACCTTTCAAGCGGCGACGCCGAAGCATGGCTTGCAATCCGAAAAAAGTGTTTGTATTCCAGTGCGGCCGGAAGGTACAAATGCAACCCGCATGTGACTTTGAAGGACGTCAATTCTCGAATGCTGCTTGCATTTGCGCCTTCCAGCCGCAATGGAATACGAGTATTTTTTGGATTGCAAGCTGGGCTTCGACGTCGCACGGTTTACACGTCCCCAAAGGATGTCCAGAGCGCACAGGATCGGCAGTCAAATGATTTGCCCGAGATTCCCTTTGATCCGCCAGACTGTGACTATGACAAAGCACGTAGAGCAGGTTCAAGAGGATCAGGGATAGTCTCGAGAAGCCGGTGTGGAAGGTCTGGCAATGTCTGGCACATTTTCGGTCTGTTCAAGGCCCAGAAGAGCAAGGTGAGGCAGCGCTGGCTTTTGGTTGCTCCTCTGAGCCTTGAACAGATTAGCTCCTCGGGCTTGACGAGCTCAGGGATCCCCTTGCCCTCAGAGATGCTGGTCTCAAGGGAGATGCTCAGTCCGCCATCACCACAAGATCCCACGGAGGCCATCACTGGGAGCACTGGGAGCACTGGGAACCAATGCGCCCATAGTTTCAGGAGGTGAACGGCACCCTTCAAGAGGAAGCGACAGAAATTCCATTGCCACAAGGTGTCACAGAAGATGCTGCACGTGCTCTCCGCAGGGTTTTGGAGAGGAACCGCGTGCCTTCCCACAAGCCTGCGTAGAGCACGTGGATTGGACGACTATGCTCATAGCCATGGTTCCTGATGGTCGGATCTTCTAAATTTTATAGATGACTGAGGAGAGAAGTGACCCTCAGGGTGGAGCTGCCATACTTTGAATGACGCCCAGCGAAAACTGGTTGCAAAGCTCAAGCAGGACACTGCATTAGAAGAGGATCTTGGATTGCGGCTTGAGTGACAGCATTCCCAATCAGATTTCAAGTTGAAAAACATGTATATTCAGCTTCTTGTGAGCATTTGCAGCGTGTCAATGTATGGTGTCTATGGAGTTTGACATCGAACTCATTTTGTTTTTTGGGTCTTTCAGGGTCTGCTTCCAAGAATGGTTTTGAGATGAATACCTGCATATATATGTATATACACCTATAAATACCCCACAAAATCGTGAACATGACGCAAGTCATGCGCTAGCTGCAGCTGCTGGCTAATCACTGAACATCAATGTCAAAATTGCGGGCACTCCCATCGGGATCCGCACAACATCAACACAATTTGCAGAACTATGTGTTTGTTTTGGTGGGACACCATTTTTTGGGGGGCGAGACACCCATTGTTTTTTGGGCGAGACAGCAAAAGTCACTGGAGACCGCTGGAGACCATTGTTTTGATTTTGACCAAATTAAGTTGCGTCACTCCAGTGCGTTTGATTCCATCTATTCCGAGAACCTCTTGCAGCAACCCCAGCATTGATGTTGGAAACTGCAGAATGGACATTCCATTCCGGAATTCTAGGTACATGCCGCAGTTTTCTCCGGAGAACTCAAATTGGCACAGGTCAAATCTTGAAGAAAAAATGGTCTTGTTGGATTTGAATCTGGTTGAATGCATTGTGCGCTGGGTACCATCAGTGGTGTCAAAGGCTTGTCAAATCCTTAGCAACCTCAGGGCATTGGGAAACATTTTGCAATGTTTTTGACTCTCAGCATATTTACTCTTGATGCCCTCAACACATGTTGTGTGTGTGTGTGTGCGTGTGTGTTGCGGGTGTGATCGCTGCAATTTGATGTTGCAAAATCTCACAACAACACCAGCAAAAGTTGACACGTCAAGATCAACAATTTCAAGTCATTATCACACATCGATTTGCAATTCCAAAGGAATGGCCTGAAACGTTGACGCCATGGAATCGGGTGACAAACCGAAGAAAGCGCACAAGAAGAGGTTCACTTAGACAAGAAGTAGGGATTTTTATCCACCCAAACCATGGAACATTGGGATTTTACCAAAAAAAAAACAACTAGATGTCACAGTCCTTGACGACCACTGTGAAACTTGACGACTGGCAGGGCAGCAGGGCAGAAAGCCAAGAAGAAAAAAGGAAAACAAGTTGGAAAGGACTGGATGCCTTGTTGCAAATTGATGTGGTTTTCTCTGAGAATGCGGTATACTGGACGATGATGATAAAACACCATGTTTCTGAGTTTCTAATTTTGGAGAGACCTACAGTGTATTCAAATTCTATCGATTTAGCAAATTTAGCCATGAACCAGCAAGGCGGAGAAGCACAATCCGAAAGCACACACCTTTTCTGGTGGCACACGGAGTGTTTGGGCCATAGCAATCCAGCCAAATGCAGTGTGCCAACCTTGTTATTTGCAGATTTTGGGTTGCAAGTGACCGTTTCTTGCTTCAGGTGCAAAAACGTGTGCAATACACACTCGAAAGGCAAGCCAAAAGAGACAAAGCTCCAAAAGTTGACAAGAACCCTGAGGTTCAATCCGAGTTGATTTTTGGTTGATTCGAATTGCGTCAGAGATGATGCCTGCGATTCCAAAGAACGATCAAGGATGGTCAAGATATGTTCCTTATATTTCCTTATTGTTTCTCATCGCTTTTCCATGTCTTGGTCGGAGTCGAAGATGTCGAAGCAGACATGTGGTGTTGCTGCGAGGTGCCGCCACCATTCATCGTGGTAATTCAAGGTCCTCCAGGCAGGGGTCAATTTTGGAGCTCCAGAAAGCAGTAGATGTTTCCATCGAAAATAGAGCGTGCTTGGAGACTGCCATGGTCAAAATGATTCAAAATGGATGAAGAGAAATCATGACCGGTTTTCTGGGTCTATTGCTTCTCCATTTTCAACCCACTGCAGGTGTTGGGAAAACGACCTTGATCCAGTCGCTGGTGAAGCACTATGCAAAGCGGGTGGACTCAGCTCATGTGAGGTTCAACTGCGGTTGCTCAACTGCTTAGACTCGCGGCTGAGGCAGCGATTGATACAGATGGGTGGACCAGCCAGCGACTAAAACTTACCAAGATCTTGGGTCTTGGGAGAGGTTTTATGTTGTTCTTTAGTTGTGTTGCTTGCATTGTTTGGTGAAGAACACATACCAAACTTGATGAGGTGACATTGGTGAGTGGGCGGCATCGAAGGTTAACCATCATCGAATGTCCACAGGTCGCGCTGGCCTTTTCTGTCGCCGTTAACTTCATTGTGTTTCCTAGTGGTCTCGGTTGTGCGTCAGGATATGTCGGCCATGTTGGATTTGGCCAAGATTGCTGATTTGGTGCTCAGCTTGGAGGGAAAGTTTCAAAAAGGGGTTGATCGCGATAGATCGAGGTGATGACATCGATGACTGTTTCTGAGGTTGTACTTGTAGCAGAAACATTCGTGTCGGCATGCTTGAAATTATCTTCCATGGGCTGCAGAAATTGCAGGTGTTGCTTCTCATAGACGCATCCTATGGTTTTGAGCTTGAAACCTTCGAGTTCATCAACATTTTGCAAGTGCAGCAGACTTGGGTAAGCCGTTGTAATCGTGTGTTTTTTTTTCCAGTGCAAACTTATTAGGGCAAGTTCTGGGCAATCTGGGTGAACAATGGTGAACTTGTTTCCAAGGCATGGGTTTCCTCGTGCCTGAAGCTCAGTTCCCTTAGAGTAGTAACTATGACTTGGACACAAGGGCTTCCGAGTCCTTCCAGAGAGTCATGCAGGTGCTCCAAAGCCAGCGAACGAAACATAGGCTACACACGGTATATATGACTCACTCAATGCATTACAGCCGGGTTTCATTTGCTCGGCCAGCAATAAACGGTGTGTTTCGAGGCAAGCTGGTGCTGTTGGTTTTGTTGCTTTAGGTCATCGGCGTTCTCACACATTTGGATTCGTTCAAAGAGAACAAGCAGCTCAGGAAGGTGCTGCTCCAGAGGAACAGCAACAGAGAAGTTGGATTTGCTGGAGATGTAGATGAGATTTGTTGAAGTTTGTTGACTGTCCCATTGGTTGATCCACCATTTGGGGAATTTATAGGGAATCTATAAATGAAAGCGTTGGGTGCTCCTTTTCTATTGGTTTTTCCTTAGGAGAAATCTGTGGCGTTAAGTGTCTAAGGTCAAAAAGACGATGAAGCATCGCTTCTGGAGCAGAGCCCAGAAACGACGGGTTCAGCGAGTGTCAGGATAAAACATAATGGAATGGTGACTTACACGAGGTTAGATTCCGCAGGTCGCACAACAGCTTCACATTATATTTGATGTTATTTGATACACCTGATATGTAATTAATAGATAGATAGATAGATAGATAGATAGATAGAT
The DNA here is from genome assembly GCA_003297045.1 of Symbiodinium sp. clade C Y103. Classification (NCBI taxonomy): domain Eukaryota; class Dinophyceae; order Suessiales; family Symbiodiniaceae; genus Cladocopium; species Cladocopium sp. clade C. The sequence continues at coordinate 56,150 of BGPT01001425.1, read as the reverse complement.
AGATAGATAGATAGATAGGATAAGATAGGATAGGACAAGATACGATTGGATTGGATTGGATTGGATCAGATCAGATCAGATAGATAGATGAACAGATAGACAGATAGACAGATAGACAGATAGATACATACACACATGCACAGTTATACGACATACAGACAGGGTTGGATATCAATGACTGCTCGTTTCCCAGGGCTGAGCTGTACGATGGCGCGAAGCTCTTCTATTTGAGTGGATTGCAGTACGGGTGCGACGCCCAGAACGCTTTTTCCAAATTCGTCGGGCACCCGCAATGTTGGATTGGTACTAGTTTAAAATGACCAACACATGGGTCCCGGGTCTTTGACAAGCTAAAGTCAAAACAACATGGGGATGGGTCAACACCTATTATTATCAATTTTAGTGGGATGAACATCCATTTACCAGCTATTTTGATGTTGACTCATGGCCAAATGGTTGTACAACAGGAATAAGGGCTGGGATGTGTTGGAGATCGCTGGGGATCATTCCTCCCAACAATCTGACAGGCGTTATCACAGGCTGGAGATCCAGAATCTGGCTCGCTTCATTGCTGTCCTCGGCTCAGAGCTTCAAAGTATCTTCAAGGTCACTGTTGCACTCAACCGTCAAGTTTTCCTGAATTTTGCTATACACACATGGACACATCCAAATATGAATGATATAGTTATATATACATGTATAAATCTATGCATCATACAGGTGGAGTCGACATGATGTTGCCGCAATGTCACTTTTGTTTCAGGTTCAGAAGGCCCCGATTTTGTCGTGGCGGCAGAGTCATCCCTACATCCTGGCGCTGCGCTGGGAAGATCAGACAGATCCCACCTTGGCGGAGACGGCGCCCAGGCGAGGGATTGGATGAATTTGGATGACGTATAGACCTGTCTTTGTTGTTGGATATTCATCGATATTCATGGATATTTCATGATGCTTCTCTATTTTGTTTCTGTGGCAATCTTTGGTGATTGTAGACATAGAGGTTGTAGATGGTTGTATCCGGACAAGCATTGTGCCGCGCGAAAGCCCAATGATACCTGAGGAGGAACAGAGGAGGGCATTTCTGTTGGCTGTTTAAATCAACTTGCATGCACGAAAGAATTTCGTCTTGTAACCACTTGGGTTGCGGATTTGTAAGTTGCGCTTGAGGAGAGTTGATTTGTACGGCTACGCCGGGAACTTGGAAAACAAAAGGACAGCCGGAGGGGATGTGACTCTGTGGTTGCCAAGCTGTTTGGATTCTCAGCTGCCCCTGTTGCTTCCTGCACAAAGGGAGATCTCCCATACTTGGCGATAGCAACCATGGTTTCCTGCAACAGTGTAACATTTCATTTCAACCAATGAATGATTCTTTCAACGAATGTGAATCAGCACAACATAGCACAACTTCAGCCCCTGGGTAATTCTTCTCATGGCCCAAGGTCTACGGAGGAAGATTGCGAGAAGGACTTGAAGTGACTCAGCTTGAAAGATGTGAATGACACCTTTGAGACACTGGACATATCATGACATATTTCCCCTGAAATTCTCCAAACGGGACAACCCTGACAGCAGCGTAAACGCACCTCTCAGGTGCACCTTCCTGGTGTAGGAGCGACGGTGTAGCCACCTGTGACTTGGCATTGGGATGCCACTGCTTTGTTAGACAAGTCGCTACAAGTCGTTACTATTCTCCCAGCAGGAGACTTCAACGTAGCGGGCATCAAGAAACTGTCTGATCCGCCGCTGCCTCAGTGTCTCCTTCATGCTTTCCTGTGCATTTTCCCTCGAATCAACCCAAGAATCACCGGCGACAGTTGGTTTGGTGCTCTAAACTTCCGCATTGTTTAACAACGTGTGGAGTTTTCCCCATTCTAAACCATCCATTTTGGGGTAACCCCAGTTTTAGGAAACCCCCATTCAGGATGCTGATCCCCTCGACGATGCAGGTGTCCCCCTCCCATGGAGACGGAAGCCGAGCGGAGAAAGGCAGCGGCTCGGAAGCCGGATGAGAAGTCGCGGGGCCCAGCCTGACTATGGAAAGTTCCCAAAATCTTTGATATCTTTGATTATCAGAGGGTATGTATGTATATATATATAATATAATATATGATAAATACTATATATAAAATGTATATAATATATATAATATATATTATATATGTATATGTATATATACATGTACACAGGTATGCATATGTAACTGTCCATAATTAACTTAGATCTAGGAATTGTTGTTGTTGTTGTTGTTGTTGTGGTTGTTGTGGTTGTTGTTGCTCCACTGACCATTGACAAGTAAATGTTCCCCCCATCCATAGCATCTGACGGCATCATTCTCTGCATGTCAGGCCAGGGGCGCGAGGGTCTTTATCTACATGTGGCCATCGATGTCCTTTTTGCACTGGTTGCTTAATTTATACAGAAACAACCAGGAACAAGCAATAGCTTCATTATGAATTAAATGGGATTGATGGATTAAAGACACAACAAGCAAGTAAATCATGATAGGTGATAGTCATATGGGCCATATTGGTGGTTAAAACAGGGGGACCCCAAATCATCCAAACATTTGGCCATTTGAGTATTGAAACATATTGAAACCCATGGTGACTTGGGGGTCCCCCCATGTTTGGGGAAAGCTCAGCTCTTAGGCCGAAAACGAAGAATGCGCTTCGGACCTTGGCAGAGCGTCATCGCGTGGTCTATGCTCCCGGCTCTGACATCGGCAGCATCACGGTGGATTCCGAGGCGGGAGACCCGTGGATCCAATGGCTGGCTGTCCACAAGGTGTGGATAGCCCAATAAAATGGCCGTTTTTATGATGAAGAAACATGGATGAATCACGAGATTTGGGGGAATGGTTGTGTTTTCAGACAAAGCCAAATGATCTCAAATGTAGTGGTCATTCGAAGTATCAAAAGGTTTGCAATTTTGGCACGTGTTCGGTTTTTCGTTCGTCAAATCCCTATTTCGGCGGTTGGATTTAAATCTCTCTTTTCTTGGATTAAACATCCCACCATTCATTTTGACCTTTGGTGTACTTCCTAAAGTTGAAACCGTTAAATTTGATCCATGCCCAGCAGGTTCAAGTTGCTGCACGGATGATAGCTATAGCACCAACTGCTCGTCTGAGGCCATGTATATCTACGTTCCGGACCAGCAGGCCAGCGTTGAGTGGCCATGAGCCATGAATCACCCAAATATCACGATGCTACTCCGGAAAGAAGGAGACGAGCACAAAGCAACTGAAGGATGACGGTGCTTGCCGTGCAAATCTTGATGTGTGAAATTTTCTGTCTACTTGGCTCAAGCCCTCCAGCTACTCAAAGCAGTCTCTGACCGTTCACACCGTTCGCTTTCAACAGCAGCCATGCGTGAACTCGTGCACGTTCAGGGAGGACAGTGCGGCAACCAGATTGGTGCAAAGTTCTGGGAGGTCATTGCGGACGAACACGGCATTGACCCAACCGGTACGTACCATGGCGATTCCGATTTGCAGCTTGAATCTCGTTGGCAAGATGACAGATATAGAATATCTTTCTTTCCTTTGCATTCTTTTGATATCTTTGTATGAATTCAGTTGTGACATGTTCCTACGATGAAGTCTTTCATGATACCATTGCTCTTGTAAGTGTTGGTTTCTTGGGATGTGCCATGATATAATATACCCTAGTATTCCTCGCGGGGTTGATTCAAACACAGGCTTGTGCAGATCATGGGTCATGGGTTGGCAGTTTCTATTTTTTGATGTCGCTTCATGTCTTGAAATGAACGGCATAAGACATACAACTTTGCAACGTTTTAACAATCAAGTTGAGTGGGGAAACACTATTGGTGCAGATCTGATGTTACCTGAGGAGCGCATCAATGTGTATTTCAACGAAGCAACTGGTGGACGCTATGTGCCTCGTGCCGTTTTGATGGATCTTGAGCCAGGATTGATGTGGCAAAAGACTGGATTGATAGGTTTGTTTTGTTTCTTGAATTATAGCACCTCGAAATATCAAGTGGCAGATTTCCATAGAGTTGCCACAAGGTGTCCTTCTAAAGTCGCTTTCAGTGTAGCATACTGTACCCTTGGGAACAACATCCTGATTGCAGGAACCATGGACAGTGTTCGTGCCGGACCTTTTGGCCAGCTGTTCCGTCCAGACAACTTTGTCTTCGGCCAAACTGGAGCAGGAAACAACTGGGCCAAAGGACACTACACTGAGGGAGCTGAGTTGATTGACTCAGTACTTGATGTCGTTCGCAAGGAGGCCGAAGGTTGTGATTGCCTTCAGGGATTTCAGCTTTGCCATTCCCTTGGTGGAGGCACTGGTGCAGGCATGGGAACGCTCCTGATTTCCAAGGTGCGAGAAGAGTACCCAGACCGTATCATGGAAACATTCTCCGTGATTCCTTCACCAAAGGTGTCGGACACAGTGGTGGAACCATACAACGCATCTCTGGTTTTGCTTAGGAGGAGCTGTGACCAGTGTATGACTGTTCGTGGGTGGCAGATGTGTTCTTAACAAGCCTTCCAGAGTTGAGCGATTTAAATCCACACAAATCCAGGAGGTAAAGAGCATGGATGCATGATGTTTTTAAGCGTTTCGAAGGGATGTACCGAAAGCGATTTTGAACATTTGTTTGCTCTCCTCTTGCGCTACCAATAGCATCATTTGTCCTAGTTTCCCCCCCAGCTTCACTATTTGATCCTAGATGGCTGTTGGCACAATCAGTGATTTGACCAAGGCGGTCTTGAGCTTCCATCAGTTGGTGGAGAACTCAGATGAGTCCTTCCTGCTGGACAACGAAGCATTGTACGATATCTGCTTCCGCACTTTGAAGCTGACCACACCAACATATGGTGACCTGAACCATTTGGTGTCTGCTGCCATGAGTGGTGTGACCTGCTGCTTGCGTTTCCCAGGACAGCTGAACTGCGACTTGCGCAAGATTGCAGTGAACCTTGTGCCATTCCCACGTTTGCACTTCCTTGTGCCATTCCCACGTTTGCACTTCTTCATGACTGGATTTGCACCATTGACCTCCCGCGGTTCTCAGCAGTATCGTGCACTGACTGTTCCTGAGCTGACCCAACAGATGTTCGATGCCAAGAACATGATGTGCGCGGCTGATCCTCGCCATGGCCGCTACTTGACAGCAGCCGCCCTGTTCCGAGGCCGAATGTCCACCAAGGAGGTTGACGAGCAAATGTTGAACGTTCAGAACAAGAACTCTTCCTACTTTGTTGAGTGGATCCCCAACAACATCAAGGCATCTGTGTGCGACATCCCACCAAAGGGACTCAAGATGGCAGTGGCATTTGCGGGCAACTCCACTGCCATTCAGGAGATGTTCAAGAGGGTGGCAGAGTACTTCACTGCCATGTTCCGCCGCAAGGCCTTCCTGCATTGGTACACTGGTGAGGGTATGGATGAGATGGAGTTCACCGAGGCCGAGTCCAACATGAACGACTTGGTCTCTGAGTACCAGCAGTACCAGGATGCCACTGCGGAAGAGGAGGGTGAGTTCGATGAGGAGGAGGGAGAGTATGATGGATGAGCCAGGGGCATTGAATGGAACTTGGTGAATCCCGAGCCCATGTTCAACACGTCAAAGTTTCCCTAGACGTGTTCTGGGCGAATTTGCCCTTGGTGGTTTCAAGAAAGACTTGAAGCAACCGAGATGCATCAAAAAAAGTGACACTTTTGATGGAGTTTTTTCCCGCCCAGAGTTGCTACTCCTATGGCATGAAGCACCTTGTGTGCGAATGTTTTCTTGTGTAATTATACAAAGATAGATGGATGGATGGATGGATAGATAGAAAGATAGCAAGGATAGGATAGGATAGGATAGGATAGGATAGGAGTAGATAGGATTAGATACGATTAGATAGATAGATGAGTCAAGATTAGATAGATAGATCAGAGAAGATAGGCCAGATCAGATCAGATCAGATGAGATGAGATGAGATGAGATGAGATAGATACATAGTATACAACATGGGATTTGTTGAAAGGCGGTGGAGGAGTTTCTGTGTCAGAGACTATCTGTGTCCCAGTACAGTCCTGGATGAGTGTGGTTTGCTCATTTCAGCTTGGAAATCGGCACTGGATTTCCAAACAGCCTTATGGAAACAACTGGGGATGGGTCAATCAATGGTCAATCTACCTATGATATCCTACAATTTTCCACCAAAATTGGGAGATGACGCAGGTGGGCTTCACGCCAAAAGACTCCGAGCGCCTCGGGTTGCGATTGTTGTCTGGGCGTCTCCAAAGATGGGACACCCCCTTTGCATCCACAAAATCGAATGTTTTTAGACCAGCTTCACATGCAGGTTGGTATCATTTCATTTCATATAGTTCCATATGTTTCCATGTATTTCCATGGATTTCCATAACTTCAACAGTTTCTTGTGGGTCACTCCGCAGTTGCAGAGCTCATCCACCCCAGTGTGGTCAAACGACTCCACATTTGTAGCTGAACATCATCCCCCTGTTCCCTAAAGGTCGCAGAAGGAGCTACCAGAAGCCGTGCGGTTGGTCAGGAGTTCCCAGAAGATCTCCATGAGCCTGGCTTCTGTCAGTTGTTGTGAGGTAGGTGCTATTTATGGCTCCATGTCTCAAGAGAGGGGTAAACAGTACATGTAAATATGACAATTTTGCTGTGGTCATTCCAAAATGAGCATGCCCATACATCCCATTAAAGTCCCATTGAAGTTCCATTCAAGTTCCATTCAATGATTTTAATGGTAGAAGGATGGATAGGTTCGTTGGTCAATGAGTCAAGGACCAGACATGGCATGGATTCGACCAACAAATCAGGTGCGAGAGCTTCAAGACTCGGATGCCGCCCTGGACAAGGCATTACTGGAGGGCGGACATCACATCAAATAAGGTGGAGCAATGAAGCTGATCCCTACAGATGTTCCAAACATTGTATGTACATATACATAATATATAATAATATACATAATATATATAATAATATATATATATATTATATTAATTATATATATATATATATATCATATCATCTGACTGTAATTATACATATGACTAGTATCAATTGTGTATATGTGTGTGTACGTATATGTATATGTATATGTATATGTATATGTATATGTATATGTATATGTATATGTATGTGTATGTGTATGTGTATGTGTATGTGTATGTGTATATGTATATTGATGGTCTTCCGCTTTTACCTTGGGACCCAGAAACATCACCAAGTTGTATCTGTATGTGCATTGATGAACATCAATATCAAATGATGACAGTAACAGGAGCTAACAGGAATTCATGTGAGTGGTATAAACCATTTGAAAATTTGGGGTCGTCTCAAAATTTGGAACCCCAAAATCCCATCGTTAGTCATTCCATCATTGTCCCCCCTAAAACTGGATGTTTGAGATCGTTTAGGTATTCTCCCCCGGTGACAAATCCACATGATGTATCATGATTTGATCTCCTATCAACTAGCCAGTAGAACTCATCCTTTCGAGACCATGCTGAGGCGTCTGGACAGTCGAAGCTTCGCCTTCTTGGAAACACCAAAGTGCGGATGGACCCACAGCAACCTCCAGGCAGGAAGCTGTTAAAACAATGAAGATCTGATGGATATCATCTGCCAATATTGACCAAAATGGTCGGAAAATATTGGAAACGATCCCCAAAGATCATGATAGATCTTCGTTTTATCATTTCAACTATATACTTGGCCTTTTTTTGGAAGAGTTCTTCCAGAGAACGAAGACATGGTGAACTCAATGGTGAACTCACCTGCGGAGTTGCAGATGATCTCTGACTTTGGAATGTCACCGGGTTGCCGCCTGAGTTTTTCTATTGTCCGTCAGCTCTGGGGTCAAGTATATGCTCATTTCATCTCATTTCCATTTCTATCATTTCAGTTAATAGCTTTTAGCGAGCATGTACAGTAGGACAAAACGAGACTTCGGGCGGAAACACTTTTCAATGCAACTACAGAATTAGGTGTGGGTCAGCCGGAAAAAATCAGGTAGGTCAAATTTGAAGACTTGATAGAGATAAAGGCCAAGTGTGGCATTGGAAAACGAGATCAGCAATCAAAACGAGGTCAGGGAATTGAAATCAAGGTAGGGTTTGCCCCCGCCTTTTGCAGCCTACAGTATAATCTCCAATAACTTCCACCGCTGCTAGAGAGGGTTCCCCTGTATTTTTTTGGAAGCCAGGAAGCCACATCCGAAGACCAGCACCAGAGACGGTGGGCGAGGAAGTGGACGAGGTGCCATTGAAATCTTGGCTCCCGACTTGACCCCTACGCAGATGGTATTACAGTGTTGCCATGGGCATTCCTTTCAGGCGAAACTGTAAGATTCTGTGAGTAAATGTAAATAGTATAAATCACACCACCATATAGATCCATACAGTACAAACACATGCGAAGCAATTTGCTAGGAAGTTGTATGAACGAAATTCAGGGTGATGCAGTCCACATGTCGCCACAGGGCGACGGGGATGCTGACGACGAAGGGGAGGAGGAAGCCGACGATGAAGATGACCCTGAGGAGCCTCGAAGGGAATAGATGGTTCTGTGGTTCTGACCCCTTCTAGCTGGCTTATCAGAGATGATCTATCCTATTTTCATCAATTTTCTATTTAATAACCTAAACTCCAACCTTACTGGAGTTGAAAGTGGGATATCCCCAAATGTTTTGATTTCTCACAATCATTCTAATTTCATTATATATGATGGGCAACATGATGATCAACCATGAGATACATCGGGGTACCCTCCAGTAAACCAACACAGATATTATGGAAAATCAATGAACATCCACCATTTGTAGATCTTGTTCAAGGGAAACCATGGGAAACCTGAGGATTTCCATGTGGTTTCTCCTCTAAAGTTGGGCCAGGAGCGCGACGAGGAAATGCTGCAGCGAGCGGAGCAGCGCTTTTCCCGCGCTCCGCGACTGGAAGACATAGCGGAAGCCTTGGCGGAGATGTTGATGAGTTGATGTTTTGGAACAGATGATGATCCACAGGTTGATGGGATTATACGGAAAACTTGGAGAAAAGCTCTTTGAACAAGTGCGATGATACTGCAAGTATGAGAAATCATTTCTGTATGGGGAGCTTCCTCATTGCATCAACTTTGCTGAGCTGCCCCTATGCTGTCCGGTTTGTCATCGGTTTCCATGAGGTCTATGGAAGTAACAAAGTCAACGAGCAGTTTGGAGGTGCATCAGGTGTGCCCACTTGGCTCGAACCTGTCGAATCAAACGTCATGAAATGGGCCAAATTGCTACAATGTTTTCAAGTATTCCAGCATGGAACCTTAAAGCTGGTGTTCTGATGGTGATCCAAACTACATCAAACTACCAGGTTATCTTAAAAGGAACTGCTTGATGCGAGGCAGTCGAAGCACACCGGCTGAGAAGACGACTGGGGCAACAGACCACCAGACGGTGCCATTGTGCCTCGGAAAGACCAACTAAGGGCGAGGGTGGAAGAACGTTTTCTTGGGGCTTAAAATAAAAAAAGTGGGATGATTCTTAACCCTCACTTGTGAGTTCAAGGGCCTTGAGGGCCCTCCAATTTTTGACAACAAGGGGGGTTGTTTGATCAGTTGCTTTTGGGATTTCGGTGGTTAGGACAATAGACCAAAATCATCCAAACAGCCATTTGGAGCCTGCATGCAGAGTATTTGGGACAAACAACAAAAGGATGTGTAACAATGGTCGCAAGTGGCAGCTGCCTTCGCAACCGGTGGCTTCTCTCAGGTTCGATGACGAGGAGGAGGATGAGGATGATGTGGTCGCGAGGACAGAGCGTGTCCCTGGTGTAGACAGATTGCAAACTGAGAAGATGGGCTATTGCCAAAGGTTCAAGGTTTGATTCACCCAACCAAATATGGACAAGAACGTGTTCCGGTCGCATAAGACTCACAATTTCCCATCTTCCGCATGTTCAAGGACGGCGAAAGGAGAGAAGTAGGGCGCCCAGCTTCGGCATTTGTGCGGTTTTTCTACACCTGGACCTGGAGCTGCAAAAACTTTAGGCAATTGCCCTGCTTGGATTTTAGTATGGGTCAAATTGATCTCTTCCCAAGAAGAGAGACTTTATACATGTTTAATCATGTTTACAATTTGTTATACTGTACTTATTCAATCTTATTCACATGGGTGAGGCTTTTAGACGACAAAAAGATGACCAGCCTTTTGGTCACCAGCACCGCTGCAAGGAATGGTTTGTTGGGCAACCTTGGCGACATCGACGGCTTGGACTCTGTGCGAATGCCACAGCTTCCGGGGGAGGACCTGCGATGGCGGCTGGGTTCGATGGCCTTGGAAACACAGATAGAAAGGTGAATAAAGGATAAGAAAGGTGAAGATCATGCGGATGTTTCTCGAAACCAAACTATGCCATTCGAAATGCTGCCAAATTCAGACTCATGTTTAGCTGTCGTTTCAGCTTTCAGCCTCATAGTCAGTTTTTCCAACATGTGAACCTGGCAGGACACGCCATGGGACGAGGAAAGAAAAGAAGCTCTGAAGGCAAGAAAGTTCATCACCGGTCTGCTTCTTGGAGAAACTGCTGGAATCAGCTGCCTGCATGGTGATAATTCCATCAACTATGGATGGTTTTTTGCTTCATGGCCTTGGTGCTTTCCAAACTTTGGATCATGAGGTGGATGGAGTTCAGCTGAAGAGGATGAAGCTGGGAGTGGTGAGGCCCCGACTTTGCTCCTGACTTCAGATTGGATGTCGATTTTTGGGGAAGAAAAGAGAAGTTAGAACTTAGAACATGTGAACATGTTAGAACTTCATGTGGGGAGAATCCACTGTGGGGTATTGGTAGCTGACATCAATCGATCTTGCATCCACTAAACTCACTAAACATGGAAGAAACACAGGGTTGCTCCAACCTATTGTAGGTAAATCATGGTAAATCATTGCCACAAAGGGAGAAAATAGGTGTTACTCCCACCTATTACCTCTATATTTAGCAAATTTCCCCTTTGGGATCTTGGAAGCAATCCTGAAACACAGGGACAATCAGGAACGCCCTCTGGAGTCGAAAAGAGGTCTAGATCAGCCAATTTTGTTTGCAGCATACCGTTCATGGCATCACCAAGCTGCAGCATCTACATTGTTTGAACATTTGGAACCCCATGAAGGATCTCATGGTCTCGAGAATCACGGTCCCAATTTCTGAAAGCCGATGAATTGGGGGTAGATGAATGTAATATGAATGTAAAGTAAATCTCCCAATTGCTTGGAAAGAAAGCCCCGAGTTTCCAGCTGGAGGAAGAGCCTGGTGAGAAAGCGGAGGGGGCCGAAACAAAGGAGGACGGTGATCCAGCTGAAGAGCAGAAGGATCCGACTGCTCCTCCTGATGTCTTTTTGGACGGTCGGCCCGGCATGGACTCTGGTGGATGTGTGAAAGTTAACACATTTTAAAGACCATCGAAGCTTGATATTTTGGGCATTTCGAGTGTTGCATAGCTGCATAACCATCAGGTTTCTTGGATTTTTGCCGCGGTCCTCGATTTTGATCCACATCCATGCGACGCAAGTGATGCCAGGCTTCCCTATTGGCACCTTCGTGAGAGTGCGGTTGGAGGACACCGGGAGTTGAGAGCTATACTTTCGGGTCCATGGCCTTTTGCGTCGCCGGAGAATGGGTCAAACTTTCTGAACTCACCAAAATGGATGGTGAAATGAGTACTCGACAATTTTGGGGCGTCGCTAGCGCAAGTTGACCCATACACAATGAGAGATATATGTTCATTTAGTCCACTGGTGGACCTCACCACCATTCTACAGTCTACATTTCCAGTCTCAAGACCCAGAAGTTCAATCAATTTCTACTTGAATCTTCTGCATAAGATGAGATGGTGACGTTTGCGGGCACATTTTGAGGACGTCCCTGCTGCTTGTGTGGCAGAAATGCGCCGAGCAAAGTCGGAGGCTTAGAAATCATTGCACAAGCACTGAACAGCTCCTGTAACACCGAGATCCGATCACCCAAACAAAATCACACAGCCATTTAGGGCACAAGAAATGAGAAGATCTTCAACTCTGACTAGTCTTCCTGAGGTTTTCTAGGGTTTTCTGTTTATGTCAGGGGTAGGGATTGCTCGGCCAGGCCCATGATTCTGGGTGGACTGCTCCCGGGTGAATCCCGGATGGGTTTAGCCTCGGCCTCGGATAAAACTCTGGTTTTCCCCTTGAACTTTTTTTTTGCTGGGTACTGTATCTAGGGTAAAATGTCTCAAATGTCCGAGAAATTGTTGCAGCGCTTGCGAGGTTCAGACCAGGATCAAGCGACATCGCTGGCATCCCAAGCTGCTGAAAACATATGACGCCCTCTTACTGTCCGTTGGCTGGAGGCGCTTCCAGATGCTTGGCTGGATATGATCCTTGTTGGTTCTTGCATTTGGCAAGTCTCTGGTACACTCTTTGGGAAGCCAGCTGGGGGCATACTGGCAGATCTTTTTCAAGAAGAATCAGATTCCAACAATGACGATAGGATATGATCTGTGCCATGATACTTTTTATCCTACATTCTCCACTTCGGAGGATTAGATTATTGGTCCTGAGAATTCCCATGCTACACGAGCATAGGTCAGGCAAGAGGGTCTTGCTCTGTTTCCACTGATTTGCTAAGAACAGGGTGGTCGTACTCTGCAGCTTCGGCATTGGTGCTTCAGGCGACACTGAACAGGGAAATCATGCGACATCACACGACCGCTCCAAGGACACTGCCCGTGTTTTCCATTGAGGACAGAGGCGAAAAACGCAGCGGTCTCAGCAACGCAACTTTCACACCATCAGCATCATTGAAAGGGCCGATGTCTGAGGTATGCGCTACTTGAAATACACCTTGGAACATGCCCATTGTACCATGACCTGTCAGTGCCTCAGGCTTGCCCCAGGCAAAGAACCTAAAAATTGCTGGCAGCTTTGAGCTGGTTGCGAGGTTATGGACCAATGGTGCCTCCAAACACTGGTGTTCTTGCCTTCAGGTGTGATGTTTCCGTTTGTTTTGCGCATTGCTCCAGAACTTGTCCAACTTGCTTAGGTCGTACAGAGGTGTTTTCTTTTTTCTTTGCAGGATTGGAAAAAAGAAACATGGCCACGAAGTTGTTGGTTTCTTGTGATCCTCGTGAATCATGCAGCAGGAGCTGGGAGAAGGTTGGGCACTTCCGAGTTTGCGGGACAGGAGTGGCCAGAGCCTGAACATTTCCACCACGTGCGAGACCATGCGAGACCCACCAAAATCCACCATGGTCCATCTAGTCAATTTAGTCCATTCTCTATAGCAGGATGGTTTTTACATGTACGTTCTGACTGTGAGGATATGATGACATGGAAGATGACGAGGAAGAGATGACTAGACTGACTAAGATGATGACGAGTTTCATGAGGAAGATGGTGAACATGCTGATCAATATGAAGTTTCAGCGGCTTGTGCAGGAGTTGCCCTATGGGCACAGGGTTGCTTTCATGATGAGCTCTCAGGTCCTTGAAGCAGCACCAAACTTTGATGTGAAGAAGAAACTGAAGTTGGTTGGAGAGCTTGGAGCCTCAGCTCCACCACCAGTTTTTGCGGAGATGATATGATCTATTGATTGCGAGTGCTCTTACCTGAAATACTTCCAACACCTTGGACAATACCAGTCACAGCACCGACATTTCAGTCGCTTCTTTTTCTGCATTGGAGGGGTTCCTTGCAGGCCCTTCAAGATCTTCAGAAATACGGCGTTCATCAAGAACATGTTCAGTTCAGACCTTGAGGTGCGCCATTTTCCTGTCTTTTTTTGCTGCAGGAGAAAATTGTCCGACTTGTAAGAGATCATGGCGTGACATCAAGTCAGACATTTGCAGTTTTCTTTGAATTCAAGTTACTTCGATACCACTTTGAATGAACACGACCGCGGCATCACTCCGGTTTGGCAAGCTGATGTTTGTCGGGCGTGGATCCACACACACAAAAGAGCCTTTCTGGGGACCAAGAACTCTGGTCATTGAGATTTAGCATCATTATTTGTGTATTCTTTTCAGACATTGTTTGACCATCCGCATCCCGGGTACCAAGTTTGAATTGCAATTTTTGCCTTTGCGTAGTGCCTTCTACATGTGCGACGTGCAGCATTTCTAGGTGAACAAATATATGCACGCGAAGATCCAGACCGTCAGTGGCATCCGAGGAGAAATCAAGAAGGTGAATCTTTGCTCATCCGGGCTGGGGGACTCACACTTGGTTTCAAGATTTTTCAGTTGGATTGGGCATCCTGTGATTTTTGATGACTCGCATCACTAAAGGCTTTCCTTGGTCTTCCGTCGCAATAGTCTCGATTTCTAGCTTTTTGGCGCTTTGACTGAAACCGGAACCTTCAAAAACCAAGTTCCCACGCATCGAGTTCTGGCAGGCAGAGGGTGTCAAAGGAAACTTCCGAGCGTCCTTTGAGGTGGCGTTGCACTGACTGAACAACTCGGCCGGATGAAGGGAGAGTGGGAAAACTTTTCTTTGTCTGCCACAGAATCCTCAGTTTTCAATCTAATCATATTTTCCTTGAAGCAATTCTTGGATTATCAGAAAATTAAGACTACATTGCAGGAGAGCTGTTGGTCAATTCTTGAGACCTCATGCAAAATGGACCAACTGGAATGGATTTGATGCAGGATCGAATCCTTATGTCAGACTTGGTGGTCTGCAAGTGAGAACCTCAGCGCGGTAAGGAGCATCATTTCAGTTTTTTTATGTTCCCGCGTATGACCTGGATCGTCTACATCAATGCTTTACAGGTGCTGGGTGACTGTTCCCTTCAAGCAGTGCAGCCGTCTGGTTGACTCTTCCAGTGCCGGTTTGTGGTTGTGGAGGATGTCTTTTGAGCAAGTTCTTACTGTAATTGGCAGTAGCATGCCATGATCTCCAGTTTGATCTGCCACCTGGTCAACAAAATTTCTCGTGAATTTCGGTGTTAACTAGGGAACTTCATTTGTCAAGGGGATTTGCCCCTGCCATGTTTGTTTTAGAATCTGAAATGTAAATTAATAGTATCTCAAACAGCAAGAAGGAGGGTTCAAAAGAAGTTTAGAAGGCTGACCCTGAAACAACCCAATCCCTGCCTGGTGCTACATGTAGGGACTGGGTTGTTGGGATGATTGTGAACATAATTATCATATATTATCATTATATCTTATAATTAGAATATTCCACCATTGCCTAAGCAACAGGAAGTTTTTCCCGTTCTTTCCAAGTGCCAGGTTTTATCACCCCGTCATCGATGTGCCCAACTGGCGTCCCGCGCGCCTCATTGGAGAACTTCGCGCCGCAAAAGGCGCGCCCCCGATGGAGCGACTCCAGGCCCCCAACCAATATTCCAGGCCCATTTGAATGGGGAAAATGTGGGAAAATGTGGGAAAATGCGGTTTAAACATGTTTAAACGCATCAAATTTGGAAGTACTCCAGTTTCAAGACGTGCCGCGAATTGGTGATGTTTGGTTTGTATTCAACACACATAGTCATTGTCGTTTGTTATACAAATAAACCGTTCATTTTCTTGTGGGGTTGATGTATTCTGTTTTTCCATGAAGCACTCCAAGCTTTAGGGAGTTGATAATTTGAGGAACCAGAAATGATTATGTTTGTCGAGGGTGCGAGGTATTGCCTTTTTGGTGGGTAAATCGGATTCAATTAGTGGTGAACCCTCCCCACAAGGTGGGTTGTAGATGTTGTAGAGGAATCATAGGGAGAGCGACAGCATAATCCCACCTCTTCTTTGTGTTTGATTGACTTATTTCTCGTTTTTTTTTTTCACCAGCCTTGCAAACTGCTTCCTTTGGACTTGCAGCGAGCCATTGTTCCTAGTCCTAATAGGTCTTCATGTCCTTGGCTGCTGGAGAATCGGAGTGCATCGTTCTGAGGTGTTCTTGTTCCCGATCAGAAAGACAGCTGGAACCCAAGCAATTGGACACTTGTAAACTGCTTGGTGGTTTTCTTTGGCATTTCCATACCTGGTGTGGTGATCCCCAAGGACTCATCTTACTGTTGGGATGGATTGAACTTGCCTTGAGCTGTGGAGAAAGCATCCCAGGCCACTACGGGAAGCAGCTGGTTCGCCCTGAGCGAAGGTTCAATTCCTTGAAGATTCCCAAGAAACTGCAGGTGCCAAGTGAATTTGGAGCTTTTTACCTGCAGGAAACAGGTCAGGGGATGGGTCATGGCACCTGGTAAGCCGTCAGGTGTCCTGGTGAATAGCAAAATAGCTGGGATTTATGAATGTTCTTCATTCGCCTAGATCCAGGATATGTTTTTTCTTAGGTATTGAATGGTATTGATCCATTGCCACTGCAAACATTATTGCCAGCTAGCTCTTGGAATGAGAAACCTCGCCAAACCAAAACTCCCTGAATTGCAGTTTTTTGATGGTCGAGTCCATGTAGTGCACTTGTCAGGCGACCTTGCCCTTCAGATCAAAGGAGAAATTCCAGCCAAAGAAGAAAAAAACTGCCCTCAGCAGAAAAGCAGCCATTGCGCAGGCCTCAGAAATGGTTCAATGATTCAGCCTGCAGCCTTCAGTTTTACAATGTCCAAAGGATTGTGGCTCGTGGGTTTATGTTTTTGACACGCATTCTGTTGGAAGAAATGGACATCCAAACATAATAATTCCAAGAGCGAATATGCTGTTCGCTTTTTTTGAGCATGAACTAGAATAAGGACAATAACATGCAGGACCCTCACATATTTGGCCGGTAACTCTCTCTTGTCCCTGAAGACAAACCCTTCACCGGCTGAGTATGGCCACACTGAGGTGTCTAGCGAGCGAGAGAAGGAGGTGAACTCTCTTCTCTCAAGGCAGGGTTTGGTTATGACTAAGCAACACGGAATGGAAAGTTCGTTGTTGATTGAAATAGTCATGGCTGAACATGTTTCAGCTCAAACAGCAATATAGTAGTGTGATAGGGATTTGGATCGTCGAATCATCTAGGGTGTTGGTATTGTAGAGTTTGCATTCCTAGGAAAGACAGGCGTGTTGTCCTGCTGTCAGAAGGGTCAACTGGATGGCACCTGTTTCTTGGAGGCTCTACACTATCCGCAAAGAAAAAGCTCGCGCAGCGCAACCAAGACACCGAGAGATTGTTTTGCTTGCGGGTATTGGCGTGTGGCTGACAGCAGGGTGTTGCAACCGGCAATGAGGTGAGAAAAGAATCAAGTGAACGAAAGAAGAAGGTGAGAGCCACATGAACACAGCACTTGGGAAAGATGCGGAGGGGATATGGTCAATTCATTCTGCGTTTTTGTTGACCTACTGGTAATTCATGATAATTCAACTTGGCATTGGAAATGGCTTGCCCCCCTTGAAATGCCGGTTGATTTACCTTCTGGTACTCAAAGATGACAACGAGAAATTCCCTAGAAATGTGCATTCAAATGCGAAATTCATCCCATGAATGGGGGATTTTCCAGCAAGCCATGTTTGATTGCCAGGGATGGGATCCCTATCCATTTCCCGTGAGGTGAAGGAAGTTCAGGACCGCTTCATCCAAGAGAAGCGGGATGCCCACAGAAAGGAGGCGAAGAAGAACCGCTACATCAAAGAGGGCCAGTGCATGCCTAAGTGGAGCCGATACCAAGAAAAACCACCGCGAGATAAGGGACCGTGGGAATTTTTTTTGGGGTTCAGCAAAAAAGGGGGAGTGAATTACCATTGAATTGGGGAGCCTCGGTGATATAGCCAGTAGACCTGATTGGTGGTTCCCAGTACTTTACAAGGTTCCCCTCCAAACAAGACGTGTACGCATTGAAAGTTGATCTCATTTGGAGATTGTTGATTTGTCCATTCACAAGTCCTACTCCTCTCGGGCCGAGGAAAGATGCCAAGAAGCGGAAAGCAATGATGATGGACTGAGGCCTGGGGTGTCACACTGCTAAATCCCTGCTTTGCATCACATGATGTGAACACTTGGAGGCTGAAGAACTAGAGTATCGTGACTGGTGTGGCCAGTTTTGCTTGTCTAGTTGCTTACAATGGCAATCTCCAAATGCCAGATATGCCAGATAATGAATTCCGCGGCGAGCGAGAAAAATGTGCTGGTTTGTGCTGTCGCCGGGAGGCAACACATTTGAGCCATTTTCAGCCTTGGTTCAAGAACTGACTCATTAGATTCGGCCATGGTTTTGGAGTGCAGAATCCATGGCTCTTCTGGATGTCCATCAAGTGGGTTTAAGACTTTGGAATCTCGGGGAGCTTTTTGGTTCAGAGCCTGCGCGATCGCCTGGGAATTCTGGTGAAGCAAAGCATTTGAACTGTGATGGAAGTCAGCCAGACAATATGAATAATCATAGAATTATACACTGGATGAATATATAGATATTCGAAGTAATTCCAAATATAGATACTGTAAATTGAAAGATAAGAAGGCATATCAATATATGAGATAGGCATGAACAAATGTATATGTATACAAGATTATATAAGTGTATACATATATAGATCAATCATGATGAATAACAGTTAACTATTGACCACCACAAGTATTTACGCTATTTACTGCACCAAATTTGAAATGTCTGACGTTTCAAACCAACGACCTCAACCTCATGCTGGCCACCTTCCCGCGACCCGTCCCATCGAGACTGTCGTTGAACTGGCCGCTGTGGAAGAATGGCAGCAGGAGAGACAAGAGTTCATCCCAGTCGTCAACTTCTCACTTACTTAGGGTGTTTACTCAGTGTTTACCGATGGCTTTTCCTCCAATTCCATCCAGTTTCCATCCAGTTTCCCTCGTGCCAACTTTGTTGAAGCTTGTCTAACGAGGAGGCACATCTTGTCCAAGGGCCATGTCCAGATCTTGGTGGAGCCCGGCTCGCTTTGCAAGTGGCAAGGAACTGACACGTTGCTGTGGACAAAAAGTGGTGGAATGCCCACCAAATCATACTAAAACCATTACTAAACCATACTCATCCACATCATCCGCATCAGTCTTCCTCGCTATAATTAATCATTGAGCTTTTTCTTGGTGGATCTTTGGGGGTCTCTGTGATGAACTTGATCCACTTGGCAAGGCCCTGCCGCTGGGTGTCCTGCCAGGCCAACGGAGCTGCAGACAGCTTTAGTCGATCATGTTGATCCACCTACTGTATTGGAATCTCATGCAGTACATGAAGTATGTTACACTTGATTGATTTTGATAGGACATGGCCCCAAAATCCTGGGCTTTCTAATCCTTAAGACTAAGACGAACTGCACAACGCATTTTTTTCGCATGTTTGGAGCCTGGGAATTGTTCTGGTTGAGGCTTCTGTCGGGGCACTGCCACTGGGCGGCCTTCTATCAGCAGGCCATGCCAGTTGCCTTGGTAATGTATCAGTCAAATCCTATCAGTAGCTTGCAAGCACTGCTCACCTCACCCTCGAAGAGGTTCTGTCCTGGCATCGTTTGACTAGTAGCCTCGTTTTTTTGTCCCCGGTATGGGTATGGGGCAAACAAACATATCTTAAAGTTGCTGCATACATATGACATGGTCAATCAGAATGTCCTCAAGATGGCTGAAGTCTGTGGTCCCCCGGGCCCCCAAAATTTGACCACTTACATATGTGGGGAAGGCAGTCTACTGCCGGACCGACTTTGTGGAGAAGACCATCGCAGGACAGGTCGGGGGTACCAACACACACCGACCGCAACCATGTTGTTTCTCTTGCCATCCGCTTTGTTGAGGATGGAGATTCATTATCATTCATTGAATTTCATTGATCTAATCTATTTGTATATTTTTGTAATGAAAGAGCAAGCAAGAACTCGACCTGAGATCTTTGCCCGCCGAGTCAGGATGCCGAAGCGAACGATGTTGGCACCCTAGAGTTGATGTATGTTGATGTAACCCCAACGGCGGAGAATGGTTGGGGCCAAACTTTTGGGATACCCCGTAAGATCGGATGGTTAACCCTCAAACGATTCTGATTAACATTGATGATTAAGACTGATTAAAAGAAAAGGGAACATGGATGGATAGTGATGGTTGATACCGTTGATACCCTGTGGACGTTGGGACACATTGTGTCTCAGGCTCTTGGAATTCTCATCTCCACCCTGTTGACTTGTTGGGTTCTTGAGGCTCAACATGAGCTGAAAGTTCGCCTCGATGCTCTGCGATTGCTGTTGGGACACCCAGATGCTTCACTTTGCCAGGAGATTTCTCGGGTAGCCCCAAATCTCATGGCTATAGTCATAGTCATCATGTGTCCCAGTAAAATGGCCAGTTAACGGGTATCCATCCGATTTCACAAGTCCGGAACCACAAATCAGTAGCATCATGCTCAGCGTCGTGGCATTGGATCAGGCTATCAGATTGGCCGGTTTTTTTGCACGTGCAAGAAATGCAAAACAATGCACCAATGCCAAGAAACAGGTGTTTGAGTCACAAAAGACATGTTTTGGGGTACCCCCAAATTGTGCCGCAGCACAGCACCGCAGCGATGGATTTTTTCTTGAGGCAAGAGATGTACCTACCCTCCCTGCCTCAAAGCCTGAACCTTGGGCTGAGGTTTCCCAACAGATCAAACACTTTTCCAAAGAAGTGATGGATTATGGGTACCAACTGGGTACCAAATGGATTCTCAGGACGAAAAATTGACCAAAATCTGCGGTTTTTGGGCCTTCAAGTTTGATTTTTGCCCCATGGCCAAATGGATTGGTGTCCATTGAGTCTGATTCCTTGCCACAATTTCTGCCTCGTGCCAGGTCTTGCCTTGAAGACGTTGAGAGCAGCTGTTTCCACGTGCCCTGAGGCACAACAGGAGGACGGTGCCTGGCTGCGGCTTGAAGGTCAATTTGGGGATGGGTCAACACCTGATCCAGCTAGCTTCACCAGGATACCAGGTTTTTTTGACCCCATAGTCATGTAGCTTTCCATTGTCACTGTAGGAGATGGAAGGCCATTGCGCACCAGAGCAGCTTGAGGCGATGGCCGAATTGCCATTGGAATGTGCATCAAACTTGGGTACCTCAAAAATGCAGTGATTTGCTGACAAAATGGATCAACTTCCGTGCTTTCTTGGACATTATCTTTTGAACCATACCAACAAATATGATTAACAATTAGCACAAACAATTGTTGGGATTGAACAGGTAAACCAGATGATTGGAAGAATCGGGGTAGAGAAAAAGATGGGTTTGGACCTGGTATTATTGGTATTGAACGCCACAATCTTCCTGCCACTGTATGGGTACAGGTCAACATTTGAGGCCCTGCGAAATTGAATTCTTGCTCATTGTAACATTGTATCAACCTTCCAGTTTTTGGGTTTCAAGTTCGACACATAGCGAGATGCCATTTGTGCTTGACTGAAACTTGGGTATACCAAGATATGGCCCCAAATCTATTATCATAATCCCTTTTCCCCCTTGAAATAGGAGCCCCTTTTCATCATAGCTTTCCCCATTCAAAGTGATCAACAACTTGGATGACAACTTGGGGGTTTCCAGTTTGGCAACACCACTGCTGCACACTGCCCAGTTCCTTCGTAGCTTTGTCGCCGAGCGCTTCGGCTCGCCGCGGTTTCAGGGCGGCTTGAGGATGTGTCAAATTGGCACCTTGGAGCAACTTGAAACCATTGGAAATGTGGAGAGATTTGGATGAGATTGACATCCTGGCCTTCTATTATTCTTTGATCAGTGGAGGATTGTTTACCAGTTTACCGGGTTGGAAGATACAGATGAGTATCAATCATATTTGTCTCGTGACCCACCACAAAATGCGATGAGACCTTCTGAAGTTGGCAACTCCATTGAGGAGCCACGGGCCCAGGATTCAATGCAGGGCACAGTGCGGCTGCATTGCTGGATCAGGCAGGATCGGATGTTTTTCGAGGCGAATCACCAGATCAACCAATGGGCTGGACAAGTACCAGCGATAATCCAGTGCAGGTTACATACGCCTAACGTGTCTGTACGCAGATGTAGAGAGACACCAAACAGAAAAAACACATACTTTGCAGGTCATCAACCTATATCAACCGTATTCCTGTCAATAAATCACTAGGAACATGATATTCTCATCAGCAATCAGGAATATTATCGCCAGTGATATGATATGAACATCAGTCATATGGCACAAATATGATAAGTGGCATCAATCTCACAACTATTTGGTCAAAATTTAGGGGTGGCCCTCGAGGCGCCTGAAGGGAGCGTGCTGCTCTCCCTGGACCTGGGTCAGCACGCGTCAGGGGTTCCAAGACGGAGGGCGAGGCAGATTGGCAGTGGCAGTGGTGGTGAGTGGTGATGGTGATGATGATGATGATGATGATGATGATGATGATGATGATGATGATGATGATGATGATGATGATGATGATGCTGATGCTGATGCTGATGCTTATCATCATTACTATTATTATTGTTATCATCATTATAGTTAGTATCATGATTCTTATGATTATTATAGTTATTGACGATGACAATATCATGGGATACTTGTTCACTATCATGAATAAGCTAGGGGGGTGGAAACCGCGCGTGTAGTTACGCACATTTTGAATACGGTGTGCTTTTGGGGTATGATGTGTTGAGTGGGTTGGTGTGGGGTGGGCCATTAACGTTCATGGCAACTTGCACACTTGATCCTATGCTGTGTCCCGGTGGAGGTGTTCTACGTTACTTCATGGGGTTGGGGTGGGGTGGGGCGGGGTGTTAGCTTTCACATTTGATCCTGCGCTACGGGAGTGCCCTGCTGGAGATGTTGTACCTTCATGTTAACTTGCAAGCTTGACCCGACGCTACAGATGTGTCCGGCTGGGGTCCTAGAGATGTTGACAAACAGCAGATGTGACAGCTATGAAAAAAATGTAGCACCTGACTTTTCATGCAACGACCAGAAGCATTACATCTAGCAAGCCATGTTCAAGATCTTCACGGTCTGCAATCCAACTTCCTGCCATTTTTTCCCCACCCTTTCACTTCAAACCGTCCTTTTCGGGGTGTAAGCCGTAGCCAGAGCTTTAACAAGGAGCGCAGGCGCAAAAATCATTCGCAGCATCAAACGACTGATTCGGTCAGCGTTTGCAGATGATCCCTCATGGTCTGCGTAGCAGAGTTTGTTGGCGGTCGACCATTCTGCATGTTCTGTTTTTTGTTCTTGCTATTCACATCAATCTCTGATGGCAACGGTGCTCTGGTAAATTTCCGCGTTTGAGCGTCATTGCGTGATGGACAGTAGTGAGCAGTTCGTTTTTTTGGGTCATGCACCACACCAGCTGCAGCTGAATTGAAGGGACGGAGCCTCCTAGCAGCCAGTGAAATAAATAAGGATTGACCTCAACTGAAATTGAAAACGATATTTCTGGACTAAACGCAGCCAGAATGTGCCAGAACTCATCTTCACTGCCTCATTGCCTGAACCAAAGCTGCACGGAAGATCACAGAAGTAGTTTTGTACTGCACTTGCATGAGGGAAGCCTCACAGGGACCGCTACGGAATGATTTTTTCTTAAAGAGTGCGTTGACGGGGTGATAGCAAAAATGGGGCCTGGAGGGATGAGCAGGCAAGACGCTGGGAAGCCGCTGTACACAGCCACGACTGACAATCCATGGCTCCAGGTGGAAGAGTCCGACCTGAAATGCATCTCCATCAACTGCAGCAAGGGCCGGCACCGTTCTGTGGCTGCGGCAGAGATACTTGGTCAAGAGCAGCTGTGGTCGCAGGAACCTGGTGACGTTTTTTTTGCATTGGATCGGACATCATCTAGCAGGTGGCATTTTCAACGCCAGAAACCAAAACCACTTCAACATGACTTAAAGCAGTCTATACAACATTGACGAAGGTACGGCAGCACGAGGACGAAATCATGCTGCGGGATGGCTGCGTTCCGTGTTCCACTCCTTTCTGGCTGAGGATTCTCAGGCAGTACTACTATCCGAATGCCACGGTGAAGCATCTGACCATTTCTTGATGCGTGTGGCCATGTGGTACAAAAAGCAACAACTGACTCTCGATATCCCAGTAGAGTACAGTGCAGAACTGCGGAAGAAATGCCGGTTAGTCTGTTTTATGACTAGGGACAGACGGCAGAGACTGAAGGAGACGGGTGACTTTGAGAGTCTAGGGCCGTTTAGATGTTTGTCAGTTGTCACAACACTGTTTGGCATCAACCAGCATTTTGAGTGTGATGGCGGCAGGAGAATATTTCTGCAATGCTTTTCGAAGTTGTTGTTGAGTTTTCTGGGGCTACCGGAATGTACGGGAGTTTGTTTTTTCCATTTTACGCGTCTACAGAATGTTTTGTTGACTAAATATGACTAAATCACATCCGGGCAACACGAGATAGTTTGCAGACATGAGTCGGCAGGAGTTTTGTTGGTGACTAGAGGAGTGTACGGGAAACCGCTCAATAAGGCTCCGGGGCAGAAGGACCCGACGGAAGCTTTTTTTAGCAATTAAAACGCATCTGCGGCAACTTTCTTTGTGAGTGACTGAGTCTTCGGGAAACCATGAACTTCCGGGCGCAGTTTTGGCTTTTTTTCTTTTTTTTCCCCGGTCGTCCCCTCATTTGACCCTGCCTGCAATGGCACCGACACGTGGTGTGAAGAAGGATGGCAGTAAGGCAATGCCAACGTACCTCGTCGATCGCTGGGGTGGTTCTGGGGCACGAAATAGGTTTACGCGCCATCATGGGAACAAACAGCTGTGTCAAGATGCCACCTTCAGATTGATTCTCGGTTTCCCGTTGGGGGTATCTCCAATGTATGGGTTGATGTTGGTTTAATGTTTGTACTAATTGTTGGTTTCCCGTTAGATGGGATACCCGGGTTAGGGAAATATCTACGGTTTATATTGTGGGTTACCACCAAAGGGGGTATCCCCAACTGGCTGGGTCAATGCTGGTTGGGTCAATATGTACGATTGACATGTAGGTTTCCAGTGACGGGGTAAATATTTACGATCATTTTGCGGGTTACCACTCATGGGGGTACCCCCAACTGGCTGGGTCAATGTTACGATGATTTCCAACACTGGGAACCCCTGTTCTCATAGCTTGGGCGGTAACGCCATACCTGATTTTTCGCTCAGGACATCTCCTTCTCTTGCCCCGGCGGCAGCAGCTTCCAGGTGGCCCTTAGGTGATGCAGGGGCAGCCCAAAAGATTTTCTCACCAGATTAATTACCACTGTACAGGGCCACAAAGAAAGCATACCAGTGACCAAGGGGAACAAACGGGTTGGGTCAATATGTTTGATTGACATTGTAGGTTACCAGTGATGGGATACCGGGTTGGGTTAATGTCTACGGTTGGGTTGATCTCTACAGTTTATATTGTGCGTTACCATCAATAGGGGTATCCCCAACTGGCTGGGTCAATGTTGATTGGTCAATATGTACGATGGACATGGTAGGTTACCAGTGATGGGGTACCCGGGTTGGGTTAATATCTACGATTTATATTGTGGGTTACCAGGCTACCACTCATGGGGGTCCCCCTAAGTGGCTGGGTCAATGTTGCTTTACGATGATTTCCAACACTGGGAAATCCTGTTGTAATGACTTGGGTGGTAGCACCATACCTGCTTTTTCGCTCAGGACCTCTTCTTCTCTTTCCCCGGCAGCAGCATCTTCCAGGTGGCCCCTGGGTGATGCAGGGGCAGCCCGCTCTCCTCCAAAAGATTTTCTCACCAGGTTAATTACTACTTTACAGGGCCATATATTAAGCCCTTATTATTATTATTGTTGTTGTTGTGGTTGTGGTTGTGGTTGTTGTTGTTGTTGTTGTTGTTGTTGTTGTTGTTGTTGTTGTTGTTCTTGTTCTTGTTCTTGTTCTTGCCTGGGCCTTCCAACTCCTAAAAAATATCGGTCGTTTTGCACGATCTGGCGTTTCATCAAATTCATGGTCCTTTCGCCTGCACGTCCGCCGCTTGCCCAGGTCCCTACTGGAGTCTGTTGCCTGAAGGGGCTGTCAGGCGCGTGCTGCTATACTGCAAACATAGTTGGCTTCGTTTCTCACGGTGTCAAGACAGATACTGCATGTTTGCGTATTGTATAGGCTTGGCACGCACTGCAGATTGCAAATTCAAGGCGCTTGACCTATTGCATATCTTTGCGTCCATGTTGCCGCAGCCGTCTGTTGTTCCCAGCCATCCTGTCGCTCTCGCCGCCTTGCTCGTCTCTGATTCGTGCCCATGCACTTCACTGAGCTGCCGTTTTCCGTCCTCCTCCTCCATCTTCTGGATTTCTTGCCGCTGGGATCCACGCCTTGCAGTGCTGCTTCTGCTCACTTTCCAGACGTTCCCGCAGAAAACTTCTGTGAGTATGTTCGGACCATCAAGCGGGCGTGTTCGCAGAAGCTGTGGCCATTGCTTGAGCTTGGCTTTAATGTGCCATGCCTGAGTTTTCGTCATCAGCCTGCTCTTCTCTGGGATCCTTGGCTGCGGCCTTCTGGGTGTCCCTGGCATCCCGTTGGTGGCGACCGTGGTTTTCACAGCGAGACGACGATGTGGAAGCGAGTATCTGTCGGCTTGCTGCCTCTTACTTTGGGCTCCCCGCCCAGGGTCCTGCTGCTGGCGCCCACTGCAATATCAGGTTACCTGCTTTTGTTTGTTTTAGTCTTGCTCGCTTTTCTCAGTCCATTACTTTTTCCTGTCCCGCACGACACAGGCGAACGACGACGCACTGGCTTGGTTGCCCCTGTGGAATCATAACTTGGGAGGCTCCGAGGAGTACGATGAAGCTGTCCTCTGGCTCCATCGATCTTTGGTGCAGACGGTGTGGTACCCTCACATTGTGCATAGTGAAGTCCCAGCCCCTGTCCGGGCAGCATGTCCACGGCTCCCTGCCCCAGGTGAATCTGGATCATTCCTGCTCCTTTACATCCAACACTTGAACCTTGGCATGCTGTTGGTGTGTTGGGAGGTTGAGAACGCAGCAGGTTGGCCGCGCATTGGAGGAACAGCCTGGCGTGAAACTGCGCCTGTATAGTGTTGCTCTTCTGTGCTGCCGCACTGCATCGCCGACCTGTACAGTGCTGCGTGCACGTGAATCTTCTTTGGTATGGCCAAGTCAGACACAATTTCAATTTCGACTGGTTGCGTAGACACACAGACCATGCAGTAGCCTGCGAAAACGACGTGAAGTCCAACCAAAGCAGCCCCAGGCACCGCCACCGAGGCAGAGGTAAGATTTTCAGGGTGCTTGTTCTAGTCGAAGGTTCTTTCTGTCGGCAATTGTCCGCTGGCCGCCACTGCACTCATGACATGCACACGCACTTTTCACAGTGCATGACGTCACGGCGCTCGCAAGTCTTTATCGTTACGGCATCAGAACCCGAGTTGTTGTGTTCGGGTTTAAGAAACTTGAACATATGTTTTGAGCCTTCTGCGTTCTCATTGAGATCATGGAGGGCCGAAGGGGAGAGATAGACATTCACTGCTCTTGGCCTTGGTCTTGTGCGTAGACTTGGTGAGAACAACACACTCCCAGGTTTGATCTTCGCAGCAAAGCCGTGCGTGAGGCACTGCGGGAGGCTGATCAGGACCTCAAGCTGATCGCGCACAGCAAGTCGCATTTCGTTGCTTTGCGAAAGCTTGAGGGGGAGTGGCAAGTAAACCTCGCCACAGCGCGCAATGGAGTCGGGCCTTTTTGGCGACGGGGGAAAGGAGACATGTGGACATGAGCCAGGTCACATCCTTTGCAACTTTCCATAATAATGGCGATGGCTGTGCAGCTCCGTGCAGTGACCGCATTGTCTCTTCTGAGTCGCATGCTTTCCGAACCTTCATCGACAGGGAATTCTGCAGCACGCCTGACAGCCCTTCCTCGACTTGTTGCAGTTCTTTGCTTCAATCAGATGACACACAGAGGCAACAGCCTCTGTTCCGAATCCAGTAAGCAGGCATTCCTGCATGTTCCTTTATTCAAAAAAAACATCATGGGCCATCACTTCAGCTGGCAATGCTGCAAATTCAAATTCCAGTCGTGCGCCTTTTTCCGCGATGTATTTTGTGGATGCTCAGCCCGCAAAGGAAACGACTGGTTCATCATGGTAAATCACGCCGGCAAACTACGTACGATGAATATTTGGTTTCTGACTGACAAAGGGTATGATCATTACTATATTTCGGCCTGCAAAAAAGCATTGCCTCCACCCCTCTACTAAAGATTGTGTCTCGTCTAGGCACGTTGGCTCGCACAACACAGCTCGAATGGATCCCACGCGGGACAAACAAACATGCATATGAACCCGCTGGATTGGGCATTTAGCATGTTTGTTTCTATGATGACCCTTTTTGTTCAAATTCTGTCACTTAAATGATTGAGCTTTTTGATTGATGAAAATGCCAATGAAAGGCTATTCACGCGTCCAGCCTCACGGCGAAAAGAAAGCTAAAGACTTGGATGGTTGGTGGGGTTGGCGCTGGTGAATTCAAACAGAGTTTTCCTCAAAAAATGACCAATTGCTAGCGCGGTTTCCACCCCGCCAGGATGAATAAGACGTTCATCACGATGAAAATCAAAATAACGATTATCTGCATCGCCTCAGTGCGACCCTATGTACACATAACCAAAGCGACCCTTTCAGTTTCCAGCAGAACATCACTGCCCCGGGGCATCTAGAGTTTTTTTTGCACAAAGTCTTTGTTCAGGCAGGACCAACTGATAGCAGTTGTCACTTCCAGCCTTGGTGGGCGGGATCCCCAGCAAGGTACACGCGGCCGCTGGAACAGGTTGTCTCCAGAATAGCCAAGGTATGGGGCTTCAAAAGCAGGGTGGGATGGCACACATTATTTTTTGACATTTTAGGCCCGCAAACTATCTTGATCTTCACCAGGGCGCCAATGTTTTGTACATTTTTGACCCATACCGGCATATCCAAATCAGGGATGTTCGTGGTGCTCAAAGACGGACCCATGGACGTGCCAGGACAAGGACCAGACGCACATTTTGTTGGAAGGCAATTCTGCTGAGATGTTACCACGGTCCAGACCTCGAGGGATGTGCGCGAAGGAAAACCCATGGTAGGGACACTGGTCAGCGGCGCCACTGCGATTAGAATTTATATACAGACCGGTAAATACATGAACAGACTGATGTTTTTGCGCGTCAGCGTCCAATTTTTTTATTCATTAGCAAAACATCACCGACAGCTGTAAAGTGAGGTTTCGGCACATTGAGTTTGACCTGATTTTCATCGACGGGAACCATGCATACGAGGACATCAGGGCCCTTCTCCTTGCTGCCCATGGTTTTATGGTGATGATATGGCTAGGCATTCAATATCAGAGTACCCAACATAAAAGTGGATGGTTGTTCCTGCAGTTCGAAAAATGAGGTGATACTACACATGTACCATGCATCGGATCCTGTAGTTTTGATCAATACCCAGATGAACAAAGGGGTGTGGTACTTGCCCCCTGAAAGCGATGAACATGCAGAAATATCCAGGGAGGATTTTGACTCCATGGGACTCCCATGCCAGGCAGTGAAACTCGACATGCTGCTGTGCCTGCAGATGGCCACAGAGGACTGACTAGTTGGGGGCGTTGTTCTAGGGTTCTGATCACCTCTGTGGTACCAGCAGGTTGTGTTGGGAATTTGTATATCAACATAACATAAGTATCTCATTAGTAAGAATCCATCTCAACAGATCTCAACATTTCGTAACCCGGGAGGACACCTTGGTGCTTTTGAACCACGTCTTCACAGACATGACAGAGGCCAGGATGAGAAGGATGTGAAGTGGCGAACTGTTTTTTTAACTGCCTGTTTGATCTGAAGATACAGGTTTGGCTCCAAGCTGGAAAACCAGTAGCGACCCACCACCTCGGCAACTTTGAATCCTAACGAAATCTATTGCTATTTTGATGAGGTCATTTTGAGCCATGGCCATATTATGGTGATATCCAAGCCTCCGATGCCCCGTTGCTCGATGTCAGGGTTTGGGTCCGACCAAAGTGTGGCTTGAGACCCTCCGAGAAGGAGCCCTGATGCGCTACTGCGAGGGATCCAAGAAGTGCGTTTTCATGGCTAGTGGGTCAGAATCCAAAATTTTGTGGGGATAGATTAGGAAAGATTGGGATATTGTATTGGGATTACACAAGTACTGGTTTACATGATTCTTTATATATATATATAGATATATACATATATATATATATATATAGGTATATTCAATATACAATAAGCCAATTTGCAACAATCCGCTTGCTACTGTAGCCTCAGGGAGCATCCCTGCAGTTCAAAGTCGAGAAAATGGGCAAATGAACACCATTAATATGTTTGTGGTCAATGAACCGATTCACATTCTCATTCCAAGTTCATGTTTGACACTCAGCAATCAACAAGATCCTCAAAAGAAATGGTGAACTTGGTGACGCTTGACATTGACAGTCTCCAAGTCCCAGGTGCTTGTAGTTCCTATATCTCTTGCAGGAGAAGCGAAGCAAATTGGGTGGCATTCTTGCTGCTCTCGACACGGCATTGCAATCGCAAAACGTTGTGCAGGGCAACGAGTCATTCGTCACATCCAGTGGATGCAGCAGACAGTTCTGAAATAGGTACGCGTCAAACTTGCAGATCCCTTGCTCACATTATTTGGTGTTTTTGAGTTTAAGGTGCAGCAAATGGTTTGTCGACTCATGTATGACATCATTACCCAAGTGGTGAAAGGGGCTGCTCCCTGTCGCAGCTGCTGAGTGCTTTAAACATTATGAGTGAGTTTGAGTTCGACAAAAACGTGTCTAAGGGTCAAAGTATTTAAGCATCTCAGACCCAAAGAACCACAGATTTGGCAAGTTCTAGCACTATCCAATACAATCTAGCTGTGTTGCTGGCGATCGCCGAGTTCTAAGAGCTTTAGTATTTGCACAAGTATGATCCAATGTATGGGAATGAGTCAAAGCCTACACTACAAGGGACGAACATCCATTTACCAGTTATTTTGGTGTTCCCAAGGGCACCAGGGTTTTGACCATAGCCATATAGCCATCAATCAAGTGCACCATCATATGAGCCGGAATGTCAACCAGAATGCTTTTTACTGATTCTGCAATGGTTGCTACGGTGCCTCGGATGAGTGTTGCACCCCCTGCAACCCAGGAGGCCAGAATGCAATTCTGGGTAAGCCTTGGGGTATCTAAGATTGGTCATGGATTGGCAAAGGCAAGAACTCGGAATGCACAGAATCATTTGCAATAGCCAATAGCCTTTGATTGCTGCCAAAATGTGTCAAAGTGCATTTAAACAGTATGGAAAACCTGCATAAGACTTGGGCTAGGAGACTTGGACATACTTGGACTGTACCATTTTTTGAACCTGCCCCCGGCTCTCGACAGGTTCCGTTGGTTTGGTCGGCGTCATGGTCCAGTCTTCGACCGGCATCGCGCTTGCCACGGTCACGGGGTGCTGCACTACCAGGCCATGGCACTATGGTGGAAATGACTCATGTTTTCTTTAGCAATACCAGACACTGAAGTAATCTATATATATTCTAATGTATTTTAATATGTATATATATATATATAATATGTATATATATATATTATATTATACGTGGCTATGATATGTTATAATTTTGGTGTACATCGTCTAATTAAAAAGATGCATCTGAAGTCAAAGGGGGTTATTGCTAAGGGTTTCTGCTCAGTTTTGAGTAGTGTGACTTTTGAAGCCCTGGCCATGGAGATACCAAAACCTATCAATTTTGCTGGCGAGCCCAGGGGCATACCTTTCAGCTGCTGCGCTCTTCCTGCCAGGCCAGGTGGTTTGATCCCCAATAGTCTGTGGATTTTGTTCCTTTGGCTATAGCCCGAGATGGAAAAGTTGCTGCGATAAATGATGGCAAATGTTGGAATCAAAGTGAACCTTCCTCAGGCTAGCAAGTGGTACGGGGCCATAGTTTCATGTGGTTTGGGTTCCCAGAATTGGTTTGAGGAAGACGGAGCACTAGAGCTTGCAGTTTCCTCTAGATTTTCCCATGAACTACCCACTGATATTGGCTTTGCCTGAAAATAGGCTACCCAATGCTACCCCCCAAATCCACAGTCTATCCCCCCATTCGATGCAACTCAGCGAGCCAGGTGCTGTGCGACGGCCTTGGGCTCGATGCCAGATGTGACCTGGCCGTGCTGCAGTGCGGACAACTATGGGAATCACTCGGAATTTACTAATTGGAAATATGTTTATTGATTAATGACCCCCTTAAGCAGCCGCTGAACTCCCGTGGCATTTTTATCTCAACCTGAAATCCGAAGGTGTGAAGTCGTGCCAGTGAGTGTGAAGAAACCCCAAGCAACTTGTTGGCTCAATTCGGCTTCTCAAACATGGAAGCTGCAGTGACACTGACATGACATGAAACCCACAGTTTTACAGGAAAAATGAAGAGATTCAAAAGCCCACTTTTTCATAAATTTTCTATATTCTTTTAGTTCTGAATTCATGGGTTCTTTTGAGTTGGTGATTGGAGGCCAAGCAGTACCAAGCGGATTGGCTTGAAAGCCCGGCGAGGTCCAGCACGGTCTGGTGAGGCGTTGTGGCGTTGCGGCGTTGCGTTGGATGGGTCAAAAACGGACCGTTGCAATGGATGACGCATGAAGCAACTCCAAACCAGGCTAAACTGGCTACCGGTATCCAGGTGTGCCCAGCGGTCCAGATTTTTCCGGAGGTTTTTGACACCATTTGTCCGAAGACTTAGAGTTGTTGGTGGATGTTGGTGGTCTTGGTCCAAGGCCAGTGTTTGCAGCAAAGATAGAGGTCCATGCTCAATTTGAGAAATCCCTGAATGATGATGATAGTGGGCGAGCTGTATTCCCCTTCAACAACATGGCTGATGCGCATTCCCAAATTCTGAAATTAAGTTTTCAAGTACTTCCCATTGAACCAGATCAATGTATCAGCTAGTGGTAGAGTATTTCCTATTCAAAGCCATCGACCCATGAGGCCTTGAGGGATCCCGAGCCATGCCACAGGCGGATGACTACTTCAAACCCCTGGTCGAGGGAGATGTGCTTTCTGCCTCGATGCCCCAGCGGTGTATCGTGGCCCTGATGTTTGTGGGGAAGCCCAAGATATGGTGCTGCTGTTGTGCTGCTTACTGCTGGTTGTTTTTTGTTGAAAGAGGGTTGGAGTGGCTGCGGCTGCCAGAATTGGGAAGCCACAAATCATGGGAGGGTCGAAGGCGGCCAATTCACCTGTGACATTTTTGAACGTCTTGAAGTTTGACCCACAACCCAAATGAAGCCTTTCGGGTCTATTTGTGGAGAAAGAGAAGAGCAGTTCAAGGGATTTCGTTCAGTGACAGGCCAGTGCCAGCCATCAAAATATCACAGACATCCCCAGAGTTGGGTGATCACTGATCTTTCAGTAATAGCAAGCCACATAAAAAGTTGTCGACAAGCAAAGCAACCTACTTAGATCATGTACGATCATGGTAAGTTTAAATAACATCTTGATACATGTTCTATGTTGTAAGGGGGTTCCTGGAAAAATGGATAGAACATTTCGCCAGCTATGTCT
Source organism: Symbiodinium sp. clade C Y103 (assembly GCA_003297045.1). Taxonomy (NCBI): domain Eukaryota; class Dinophyceae; order Suessiales; family Symbiodiniaceae; genus Cladocopium; species Cladocopium sp. clade C. The sequence goes on along the minus strand of BGPT01001425.1, from coordinate 22,668 downwards.
AAGAGTTGCTTGGCCATCAGCGAAAGGTGCTGCTGCTGTTGGGCTTTGTGAAGGTCTCGATAATGGTGTCTGCCCTGCCACTGCCGCAGGTGGGCTGGGAGGGATAGAACGTTGATCAGGGGGTCATTGAGCCATGAAAATATATACGATGGTTGATTGGCTAGCAAGATGGGTTGAAATACCTGGTTTGTTGGGGACAAGTGGATAAGTATACCCCATAATGTGGATGACACACGGATATACAATAACTATCAATAACTCCAATTAACCAGTACACTGGGACAAGGGGATGGGATAGGGATGAACGGCGGATTGTGCATGGCTCGATTGATGTGTTTCGAACATTTTGGAACCATCTTCACTGATTTGTACGAGACTTGATGAGTCGAGGATCAACATTGAACGATAGCTTGTAGATGTCAACTTGCTGCCGCTGAATTTGCCTGATTTACTGACGAGTTCAAAGGTTTTGACTTTGCCTTCGAACACGACAGGTGTTTTTCTACTCCTGTGTTGCCATTCTTGCGGGCATGGAGTTTGCAGATTTCGGCACGGGTGTGTACCACTTCTCCGTGTGGGGCCCAGAGCAGAACTCCTGGGATGAGTTGGTGCTGTGACCGAGGTGACCAGAATTCGGATATCCAAGGTGCATCAATTCTACCAGGTCGCCAACCTGTAGGGGAAATGATAATCTGATCGTCAGTTTAACGATCTCTGTGAAGCCAACGGGTAGCAAGGTAGACAACTACGGCAGCGCAAAGACGCCGGTGGTCGGCTCTCAAATCGAGGCTTTTCAAGGCCAAGCATGAAGCAAGTGATATCAAGTCATCCACCCATTGTGATCAATGGCAAATCAGCAAATCGTCAAAAGTTGCTGTGAAGCGGTGGAAGGAAAAGGGATCGGAAAAGGCATGATGTTCTTTTGGATATCGGATAGCTATATACTGTATATAGTCTATTCCTTTTCGGGATTGCATGTTTGATGAAGCCTGGAATTGATCTCGCCAGGCCATCATGAGGAGCCTTGGACTATCACATACAGGGATTTCTGACCCGCCCTGAGTTGATATTCATGTCTTAGCCAAACACAGTGTCCCGAAAAACACTGGATTTTTTGATGCAAAACAGGATCCTCTGGAAAAAGATTGGAAAGTAAATGTCTACTAAGTTGATTTGAGGCAACAATTGCTTTCCGACCTGCGTGGCCACCATGCCGTTTCTGGTGGCATTCGAAATCTTCTGCAGCGCCCCCTTTGTCCTCTTGTGGGTGCCGCGAGCCTGGCGGGGGCAGGATGATCATCCGTAAGAACTCAGCGATTTTTGATGTGAAAGGACAGGTGCCAGAGTTTCGACCCATTCCCAGTTTATACATTCAGCACCAATGAGATAGGATTTGTCGGAGGGTCGAGTTTTTTCCCCACCTGCCAGGTGAGGGTTACTAGATTTTATCACAGCTGCGCGGGGCGTGCGGGGGGGTGGACAACCTCCCGCGGCCTCCCGCCTTCACCTCCCGCCTCCTCGTCGCAAGCTCCAGATCGCAGCAGGCACTGCCGGACCTCAACTGCGAGCTCCAGATTGCAGTGGGCTCTGCCGGACTTCAATCGCGACTGCCAGATCCCAGTGGGCACTGCCGGACTTCAAGCGCGACTGCTGGATCCCAGTGGGCACTGCCGGACTTCAAGCGCGACTGCTGGATCCCAGTGGGCACTGCCGGACTTCATCCGCGAGCGCCAGATCCCAGTGGGCACTGCCGGGCTTCATCCCCGAGCGCCAGATCCCAGTGGGCACTGCCGGGCTTCATCCGCGAGCTCCAGATCCCAGTGGGCACTGCCGGACTTCATCCGCGAGCTCCAGATGCCAGTGGGCACTGCCGGGCTTCAACCTGTATACATCTCAGAAAGAATGCCAGATAGAATGTCAGATAGAATGCCGGAAAGAATGCCAGAAAGAATGCCAGAAAGAATGCCAGAAAGAATGCCAGAAAGAATGTCAGATAGAATGCCAGATAGAATGTCAGATAGAATGCCAGAAANAATGCCAGAAAGAATGCCAGAAAGAATGTCAGATAGAATGCCAGATAGAATGTCAGATAGAATGCCAGAAAGAATGCCAGATAGAATGCCAGAAAGAATTTTAGATAGAATGCCAGATAGAATGCCAGATAGAATGCCAGATAGAATGTCAGAAAGGATGCCAGAAAGAATGCCAGATAGAATGTCAGATAGAATGCCAGATAGAATGCCAGATAAAATCCCAGATAGAATGCTAGATAGAATGCCAGAATACATGCCAGATAGAATGCCAGATAGAATGCCAGAAAGAATGCCAGATAGAATGCCAGATAGGATGCCAAAAAGAATGCCAGAAAGAATGCCAGATAGAATGNCCAGATAGAATGCCAGATAGAATGCCAGAAAGAATGCCAGATAGAATGCCAGATAGGATGCCAAAAAGAATGCCAGAAAGAATGCCAGATAGAATGTCAAAAGATATGCCAGATAGAATGCCAGATAAAATCCCAGATAGAATGCTAGATAGAATGCCAGAATACATGCCAGATAGAATGCCAGATAGAATGCCAGACAGAATGCCAGAAAGAATGCCAGAAAGAATGTCAAAAGATATGCCAGATAGAATGCCAGAAAGAATGCCAGAAAGAATGCCAGATAGAATGCCAGACAGAATGCCAGAAAGGATGCCAGAAAGAATGTCAGATAGATTGCCAAGAGGAAGAGGAGGAGAGGACAACTCTGATGAAATCTAGAGACCGAAGGTCTCTAGATTTCATCAGAGTTGTCCTCTCCTCCTCTTCCCTGCCANAACTCTGATGAAATCTAGAGACCGAAGGTCTCTAGATTTCATCAGAGTTGTCCTCTCCTCCTCTTCCCTGCCAGAAAATTGTGCCAGAAAGAATGTCAAGATCTGTATCACACTCATGGTGGGGATCACTCGAAGAAAGTAATTTGATTTCCTATCTCATGAGAGGCCACAAGTCCTAACTCATCAGATTAGATATGTTTAGACAGGGTGACTTCCCTGCCAAAACCGGCGACTTCAGAACAGTACCCCTTCTCCATGTACACAAGATCTCAAATCACATGTAAGATTTGCACTTTGCTTGCGTGATCTCCGATTTGGCCATCCTTCGTGTGCAAACAGAAATCGAGGAATATCGAGGATTGCAATTCTTTTGTTTTGTCCCAACTAATTATATACATTTTTTAGATTTTGTTGGTACAACATCTTAATCCATTTTGTACAAAAATAATCCAAAACATAGAAAACCCCAAAAATGTGTGTACATCTACACATGAGCAGTGTTCAGAACCAGCATTCCACAATGGATGAGAATCCCCATGTATCAATATGTTGGGTAGCATCATCCCCGAAGGAATCAACTATCATTTCTCAATGATTCTCCCTCCAGGCTGTTGTGGCTTGCGCGGGCATTGCCTTTTGCCAGGAGCAACTTGGTGAGTCAGATTGGATAGGCATCTCTATGATCTAATATGGATAGATCGATGGGAAGATAGATTGATGGATGGGTGGATAAATAGATATTTGAAATTTGTTGAATACTTATGGGTATCCCTTGAAGATGTGGAGTAGATCGCTTGGGAGCTTTTGTGTGATATCTTGAAGTACTCGGAAAAAACTCACGTCTATAGTTTGGTCACAGTGCTAACGACATGGCCCATGGGTGCCCATGGGATGTGGGAACAGCCCAGGTTCCACAAGTGGAGCCACACCTTGCGTTCTCAGTGCCATCCTGTGGTGAACTGGTTGCAAGACCGTGGAATCCTGGTGCACCGCAGCGCGCATTTGCGACACCATAAGCCGCCCTTCGAAACGAATTACTGCATCGTGACGGGCCACATGAATCCAATCTTGGACAGGAGACCACAGGGTCGGCGAGCCTTGCTGTTCAGATGTGGGATCCCAAAAAGCCTTGTTCTTTTTCGATGAAAAAACCTGTAGCTTGATGTGTCAGCTTCCTTCCTGACATTGGACAATGCATCAACCAACGATTTTGATGGATTTTGGACATTGACTTGATTTGGCTTCTCACAGGAGTGGTTTCTTCACGCGACTTGCCGTGCCTTGGCGGGTTGGAGTGCCACCAATTTCATGTTGCCTGACTCCAACAGCTTCAAGGGTTCAAGTCCCGACCTGGCTGGTTGTTTTGAGCATTTTTGCTGTATTCTGAATTGTTTCCATTCGCAACCCCTCATGATCATTCTAAAAGACTTAAGTAATCTTGTCTATGCCATCCGCAACCCCTCATGATCATTCTAAAAGACTTAAGTGATCTTGTCTATGCCATCCGCAACCCCTTATGATCATTATAAACGACTTACGTAATCTTATCCATGGATACTATACATATCATATAAATTCATATATATATATATATGTATATTATCGATTTTCTGTAATCTTTGGGATGGATTTTTCAACCATTCAGGATTTAGGATACATTTTTTGACCACCATCCTGCAACAGAACTCGAGCTCTGGGATTGGGATCCAAGTCTAAGGACATTATCGCACGCTTCACAGGCGCCAGGAGCCCAAGCGGCCCTATGGGGGCCATTACTGCGAAATGAGATTGGACACCAAGAACATGGAACAAGCATGGTCTTTCCACGTATTGCATGGAGAAGTCTTTTCCTAGTTCAGTTCGGCTGGCTATTTTTTCCATGGGGTGATGGATTTTTTCGGTTTGCCCAGATTTTTAGCAGAGATGCAGAGTCTTTCCAGGCAGCAGCGAGCAGATTTGGTGCATTTTTGTGCCACGTCCCCAAGGTCAGACCCAGATGTGAAACCGGGGATAGATTTGCATACCTCTTAGATCGTAGGCAAAAGGACTGATGATTGAGGTGCCTCCTCAGGTGATTCTCGCAGAAGGTCAAAGATGTCAAAGTACTTTTGACTTAGGATGAAAATTGATGACACTTGGGTGAAATTGATGAACATACTATAACAGTTATAACATACTCTCAATATCATCAATACTACCAATCATTGAAAGGAGGCCATAGCTTTTCGATGCTTTTCGCGCCCAACTACTGTGGATTGGCACCGTTGGTGCCTGCATTTTCGCCGCCGTGTGCACCTTTTCGCCTGACCACTCCGGCTCGATAAAAGCTTGCGCCTGTTGGTGATGCCGTGAGATCCGTGAGGGGTCCTGCTCAGTTTAACATAGGACATAGTCAGACTATGTTTAACTGGGTGAAAACCCTGGTGGCTGTAGTATGTTCATATATGTTCAAACCCCATCGAACAATATCGAGGGTAGGTAGGAACTCATCACTGTGATGTGAGATCACTTCTGATCATCCTGGAGTAGACGGAATGGAATATCCAGAGATTTGCTATACAGCTATTCAATTGATTTTGTCACTGGGGGATAGTGGAGAGTTGCAGCACAAAAAAAAATGCAGCCATGGCCAAGGATATGAAGCAACCTGCAGACTCTGCAACCACAAAAAAGCCAGGATGTCATGCGGCTTTTTTGGCTCAGATGGGCACGTGAAGCTGGAGACATTTATTTAGTACATTGATTTCACGGTGTCCAGCTGTGCCAAGTGGATCCGGGGGTCGGAGCAAGTTCGACCAACCCTGACAAACATGTGTGGAACTCAGCGGGGGCCTGGACATCCTGGACTTCCCAAATTCGGAGAGCTACGTCAAGTGTAAATCCACAGCCTTCACAGCTGAATTACATTGGAACCTGTGGCGCCAAGGTCAGGCGAAGACGAGGCTGTCCATGTCCAGACCGTTGCAATTCGAGAGAATCAGAATGAAGATGAAGATTGGATGAAAAACATGAACTACCTGTCCCATCCTGTCCCTGTCACTTCATGAGGGTTTCCCACTGTTTCCCAGTTTTTCCCGTTTTCTGATCGCTGAACTTATGCTGGTTCAGGCCTCGATTCGCTATTATGGCCTCCTCAAGAGCATGGGGGATACGTTGGATCCCTTAGCCTGCCGCTGCAATGGTGATGCAGCTGCTACAGAAAGATGAAGAAATACCAAGGATCATAGATAGGATCATGGTGGTGACATTTGGTGACGCTTATGTTGCTTTTGTTGATGCAAACAAGTAGCCCTGATCTTGTGAGGAAGCAAAGGGTGTGATGGGTTTTTGCTGTGCAAGGGTGTGTGATGCTGTATCGTGCCGGACTGCTGCCGGATAAGTGCCACAGGGGGATTGTTCACTTCCTCACGCCAGTCTGGGCTTTTACATATGTTTACATAGATCTTGCAGGTTCGCTGATGATCACGGTGCACACTTTCTTGTCTTCGCAGCCCAAATCGTAACGCTGGGCCAAGGTATGGCTTCATCAAGTGCAAGCGTACGCAAGAGTTGTACAATCGCGATGTGTACATTACGAAGTCAGTTGGATCCTAAGGGGATGCAGCCATGACTTTTGCCTCTCCAGAATACATGCAAACGTGGGCGATTGAGTTCCTAATGGGTTTGAAATATTTTGAAATGATGCTGTGATATCCCAAAAACAGATGCGGGCTTCAAAGTGCTTCCATCCTGGCCGTTCTGAAGAAAGGTGGAAGATGGAGAACTGCGCACTTCGCAGAGGGGAGATGTTGGAAACTGCTGACCAACTCAGGACTTGCCAGATGGAGGAGAAGTGTCTAAGCCCGTGAGCTTTCAAGTTCACTTGAACGATCGTGGCTCGGGCCTTGATGTGACGTTTAAGCCACAGCCAGTGTTTGCACAAGTTGGTTGATGGTGAGTTTTCTTCAATCTCTTTTTGGGGGCTGATTACATGAGGATTCAAGCTGTTTGTGGGAACTGGTGCAGTTGGGATTATTGATTATCACAGTATATCACAGTGTTGATTATTCATGGATACAACGTGATACAACCATGGTATATAACATGCAGTAATCCGATATAATTCCCATACGTTGGGAGAGAATCCCTATAGGCCAACTGGGCCAAGGTCGACCCCAGGCCCGGGAGGTTCGAGTCGAGGAGACGATGCCAGAGGTGGGCAGACGTTGGGTGCTTGTGGCTTGAGAGTGATATGATATGGTACAGTCAACGAATGTGTATATATAGTTATATATATATAATACGTATACACACAGATACAGTATATCATGATATACATGAGTATGATTGAGTGTATGTATGTAATGTTGTGTATAGATAAACATATTGTATACATGAATATTATGTACATGTGGATATTCTACAAATACACGTGTAATTGGTATATGGTACAGTTGTAACTCAACCATGAACCGGGATCATCCCATGGCAGGAAAGCGAGGAAGAACAGCCTGAAGAGTCTACATCCCAGTTCCAGGTTTGGCATCAACTCATAGATTTGGTCACTTTTGGTATTCTGATGTATTCAACCATCCAATTTGCTAGCCCGTGTGCACTCGTGCGCACTCGTTCCACCAGCACTTGGCTGTCCTGGCCCAGCAGCTACAGGAGATGGTAAATCAACGATGGTTGTCGGTAGCGATTTCCGCTTATCCTTACCTGATACTGAAATGAGACAGTCTTAATCCGCCCTGTCAAAGCAAAGAATGCCTTCGGGACTTCGGGCCTTCGGACGGTTCATGCGTATTATAGTACTGCTCCTATTCAAGAAAACCTCCAGTACCTGAAAGCCCTTGACATGATTCACAACCACCAATTTTGGGCTGGTTCCCTGAAGTATGGTTCAATGGAAGATTTATGCATTACACATCATTGCACCGCACACGCTTTATTTCCCACAAGGAACATTAGCATTTTCCTGGTCACAGGGGCTCGTCCAAAACTGGGGTAAAGCCCCAAATCAAAATGGCAAGTTTACTAGGGATATCTAGGGATGTCCAGGGATATCTAGGGATATCACTATATCTAGGGATATCTAGCAATACATGATGATTCACCATTGGATTTTGTTGTTTTTTTTTGAGGGGGTTTTCCTTCCATCTGTGGACCCTGAGACCCCAGCACTGAGGCTGCAGAAAGCGCATTCGGCACCTTTGCCGTCCACCAAATCCCCGCCATCCTCGTCGCCACCGCGGTCCATGGAGCTGAAACCGCTCTCAGCGCCGATTGCGTCTGGCCCCGAGCACCAGGTGGTTCTTAAAATTTTTGGGGATGCCCAAAACCATAGGTTTTACTGTACTGTACTAAAATTTTGAAAGTTTAAAAATATGCTAAAATGGTTTGATGGCTTGGATGATTTAGGGTACTCCCATGGATTGGAAATAATCCCAGATGGACGTAGAATATACAAAGGATGTCAATCCGCCAGGCCTTGGGCCGATATTGTGGATGATGAGGACTTTGAGCCACTGGAGGCTGGATGAGTCCAACATGGGGTTGTCTGAAAATGAAGTATATTATGGTATATTCCCAAATACATTCCCAAATGGCCAATCATTTCAAATCATTGAAGTTCGGAGAATGATGATTAACCAATGGATGGATTTAGTGGTACCATATTGTCGGACAAACCCATGTACGGCTGTGTTAGTTGGAAACCATGACGATAAACCACGGGATTTGGCCATTTTCAGAGAAAAACCATGTGACGCCCTGGGGGTCAACCCAGCGTGTTCTCTCTCATGATTGGTTGGTTTGGTACCCCAAGATTGGGATTGTTGATGAACCAAGACTGACAAACAAGTGGCTCTAGGCTCCAAATCACGGGGCCTTGAATTTTGTCTGAAATCTGTTGGAGGTACAAACCCTGCAGACGGAGGTTTGAGCCTTGGAAATTTGCTGGGTATGATCATGGAATAGTATGATCGTCTATTTTAGTGACACATTGCCTTGAAATCATGCAAGATTTTCTGACATCGGTTTGAAACCCAGAATCATATGCTAAAATTAAAACATTTGTAACATTTGATTTGTGAAAGATACAGGTAAAGGCTGACATCGAAGAAGACGACGATGGACTGGGCGAATGGGGAAGGTGCCCCCTGAGCAAAGGGAAGTTGGGTTGGCAGAGGGCCCTTGGCCTCAATGCATGGTGTTGGCTGGCTCAAGCCAAAGTGAAGGCACTGATTTGTGGCGTACCATTTCAAGTACTTTGTGAAAAAACAGGGCAGTTCCGATCTTTGGGGAGTTGCCCTGAACAAATTTACACACATCGTTTGAGTATGATTTTCTTGGAGTATATTCAACGCATAAATCCGCATAGATCCACACAAATCTACACATGAACATCCTAATCTACTCTGTCTATTCCTGTATCGCAATTTCAGGGTCATTTGGGCTTCACCCCTTCCTCCGTCGATGGCCTGGCAGGCGCCGTAGAAGCATGTCCCTGCCCGAGAAGCCCACAAAATCCATTGAGGAGAAGCCAATGGAGAAGGCGAAAAGCTCGGCTCAAGCTGTGGAAGGACAAGCTGTGTGTCAAACATGTCCAGGCTGTAGAGCCAGCATCAACGGGGCCAGGTAGCGGTGAGCGATTCCTCGTCACCGAGCAACGACGAATTAAGCCCAACTGAGTCCGCAGAACAGTCTGGGAGCTCAGGACTGTTTCAGTCTTCACAGGAGATTCTTCATATTCTTTATCATCCAAAATGGACTGTTTAAAAGTTTAGGCATAAACATAGCTAACAGCAGCAGCTTGGTTGGCATCTTCACTTTGTAGTACAAGTACAACAGGTATCAACAAATAACCAGTCATTTGCGTGTTGTCTATGGGGCTCCACTTTGGGTGGCAGCAAATTTGCACCCCTATATGCATGACTGCTGCAGGGGATGTCCAGGCGACTTGGGTTAAAGTACAAACAACTGGGTATGTACAGTACACTTTTTGGAGAGATGTGGATATATTCTGCTATAATATTTATACATGTATATGTACATAACATACGTTCATAGAATTGCATCATGACATAGATATGCATACCGCATTTCTTGTGTGACTTGTGTGATGTAAGTGTGACTGTAAACCAATAACACTCCCATTGGCTTCTCGGTTTAACTAAAGGCCAACCTCCACGGACAAGTCCAACGATGGAGGCCCGCGCCGAGGGGGCAGTCTCTCGTTATGATTTATGGCCAAATGGGCAGGAATAGGGAACAGCCAGTGTTTTGACAAGGCCAACTGAAGTCAAGTTTTCGAAGAACTCAGCCTCATGTTTTTGAGCTTCAAATTTCCTCATTCTTAGGGTATTGTCTATAGGAATGACCCGCTGTTTTCAGCCCTGCAATCCAAAATCCCAGTGAAATGAACAAGAACTTGCAGCTTTTGCCATACATTCATGATAAGACTAACTAAGACAATACTAAGACTACATCAAACCACAATAAAACCATGGGTTCCTCTGTGTTTTTTTCGGGTTTTCGAGAGCTTATGGCGACTTCACCAGGCAACGACGAAACCAATGGTCTCCTGCAGCGTCTCCTGGGTGTCGATTCCGACCAACAGGCGCAGAGCAAAATCCCTGCAGCAACCATGGCTATTTTCATGGATTTTCTGATTCTGATGGAAAAACTCTGGTAAACCCTTATTCTGTATATTATATATATATATATACATACATATATGAATGAATATGAATGGTTTTCTTCGGCATCAACTTTCAAGGGATGACCAATGTTCTGGAAAGATAAACATGAGGAATTCTTGTCGCTGCAGGAAGAAAAGAACACCCAAGTGCGCACTCCTGCTGTTGGGTTGCCTTTGGGTGCGCCCCCTTCCGCCAACAAGAGGCGGGTTTCTCGGGCGCAGGCAACAGGTCGACTGTGATGGTCTCCTGTACCAATCGTCGTAGATGCATGTAAATGCCACAATTTCCTGCGGAGTTTCCCTTATACAAACCTCCGAAAAATTTGAAACATGTAAAATCCTACTGAAATAGTGGTAAGTTTAAGTTCTTCTATCTTTTGATGGGTTTGCATCTATGCATTGATACCAGACCCAATCAGCACTTCATGAAAGGTGGGGAGGCGACAGTGGTGACGAAAGCGAGGCACTGATGCAGGACAGCAGGGAATGCATTCCTCAATCCCAAGGAGGTTTCCTAAAATAGGGGTACCCCCAAATCATCCATTTTAATAGGATTTTCCATTATGAACCATCCATTTTTGGGTACCCCCATTTTAGGAAACCCTCATCGCGATACGGGTCAAATATCTGTGTTATCTCTGTGTATATACATGACATGAGACATGAGACATGAAACATATGACATGACATTACATAACATGCATTGAATTGCATTGCATTGCATTACACAACATTACAATACATTACATTGCATAGGGATTATGATTAGATAAGTAGAGTAAAGTAACAAATAAATAAATGAGTGAGTAAACTAATAAATGAATGAATGCATGCATGCATGCATGCATGGATGGATGGATGGATGGATGGATGAATGGATGAATGAATGAATGAATGAATGAATGAATACATGAATACATGAATACATGAATACATGAATACATGAATACATGAATAAGTAAAAAGTAAATGAATACAATCACAAATGAATTTTGCTTAAACTGAAAAGGTGTTCAATGATTAATAATGATTATATATTTTTGCTGGAAACCGTTTTCGAACAGGATATGGACATGGGAGCGCTGTCGCCAGGTGCATGTTTGGCTGATCTTGGGGCTGGATGAAAATAGGTTGGATATCTCAATATGGGTTTGTCTGAAAATAGTGTAACCCAATTTTACGGGTTTATCCGGTTTATCATCATTTTGCCAAGAAATGATAATGTTATGGATCTGCCTCATTTTCAGACACTCATATGGCTATTTTCATGTTGGGAAAATGATGATTCACCATGTTCTCACAGTTGGCACTGGAGTGCCATTGACTGTTTGGGTGAGTCAAGAGGTTGCAGATTCCCAAACTTCCGGCTAAACACTAAACTGATAATCTACGTGTGGATTTGAAGACACCTCTCAACTATTGGCGGAGGGGGTTCGACCAGCAAGTTTCTGCTTGGCAGGCTCCGATGCCATCTGGCGAGCGCAGGATTCCGACCCATTCTACCAGCAGGTCCTGATGGAAGCTGCCCCAATCTGCCCACCCATGCAGGTGCCACAAGCACCGATGCCTCAGGCAGCTGTTCCCGGCATTCAGGCCATGCCGCACACCGGGATGTCCCAGACAGCCATGGGAGGCATGACCCAGCCTGCCATTATGTGTGAAGCCCCGCAGATCGAGGGCCACACCTGGGCTCCCTGGCAGAACTGGAACTCATGGACAGAGTCAGCGGACGGGACGTGGCAGTACAACGCCATGCCCTGTGGCTGTGGTGCACCCAATGGAGCGCCCCCTGAGCCACAACCCGCTCCGCAACAGATGTGGCCACAAGATGCAACGTGGCCTCAGCAAGGCGAGACGCAGCAATGGCAAGAACAGCAGCAACCGACGCAAACGTGGCAAAGGGAGCCGGGTCAAGAAATCCTCAAGCAACTGGGGGTCGGGGGACCAAGGCCTACTCGAGCTCATTGGAACTTGTTGTTACAGTTTTGACACTGGGTGCAAGCTGTTTTCAGCTGAAACTCACTGTGCACTTCAGGTGACACCTGCTGGACCACCAGAGCCCCCAGTGCACGAAGAGAGTCTTTTCCTCCCAGAGGCAGACTGGTTTCAGGGGTCAATGCAGACTCGTAATACCATTGCCATCCATTGCCAATTTGTTATACAGTGAATGATAGTAAATGGACAGCCACAATTTAGCTACTGACGAGATATGAAAACATATCATGACATATCTATTGACAGCCAGAATTTGGATATTGAAGAGATTTGAAAACATCTACTGCCTGGGGTTCGATTTCATGTGGGATTTTCAAACCCTTTGGTGTCTTTGTTCCAGGCGCTGTGGAACCGAACGGACATTGTACGCGCACTCTGCTTCAAGAGGTGTGGCAAACGAATATATGTATAATCATGTATAGATGTGGAAGATACATGCAGCATGCATCAACATTTCCCCCAACAAAGCGCAAATGCAATCAAAACTATTATCCATGCATGGATGGTACACGACAATTATGGGAGATTTGCTTGCTTGGTAGAAGTGATACTGATCAGTAGAAGGGATTCTGGGGTCGGAACCTGCTCTATTGGCCTTGCCATGGAGGTCTCGCCGATTTTTGATTGGAGCTGAATCTGACATGATGAGGCACCGCCCCTCAGGGTGTTGAAACGTGAATGGCTCAAACACGTGGTTCTTTCGGTGCCACTGTTGTGGCCAGACCGAAACTTAAGCGGAGGGCGTGCCCCTTTTTGCTGCTTTAAAGCCAGTCATTTACTTGAATTCCATTGATGATTTTGTATATGAAAGCTTTGGTTGAGGTCAGTTCAAGCCAAAACCAGCCATGACCTGCGCTGCTAAATCTGGTTCGCGTGCTCTTTGTAAATGGGTTGCAAGGCTTCTACATGAGCTATGAAAAGATGGATTGTGTAGCCATAGAAATTGGAGGATGGTCTTCAGCCATCAATAAGACATATAATCACATATATATATATATACCCATTATAAGGACTTTCAATAGGGAGCCGGGATGGATGAACATAAACCATCTACCATGTTTTGACCCTAGCACACATATTTCTACCCGTACCCTGTAACTGGGATAGTCACCACAGTCAGAGTCCAGGCTGTTGAAAGCTCCTGAGGGTGCGTTGTTGAGGCTGGTTCTGTGATGGGGATGATCCCGAACTGGGTTGGTTCAACAAAATGGGAGAAATCTGTGTCTCCTGGGCCTTCGCAAAATGGTTTGTTGATGACATGTCTTCTTCATAATGCGCCAAGGTGACTGCAACTCTGATGTCTTCTGGTAGTCAAGATCTCACTTGCCGGGGTCAATCCGCCCGCACCGAAGGTGCCGAGGCGTTTTTTCTTGGCACGCGTTATCCGTAAGCAATTGCAATAGCTATTAAGCTTTAGCTTGGGGGGGGGGGGCCCCATTTTTGCTCTAGAATCGTGGGTTTTTCCACGTTTTTGAAAAGNGCCCAACATGGCCCAACATGGGCCCAAGCTGGGCCCAACATGGCTCAACATGGGCCCAACATGGGCCCAACATGGCTCAACATGGGCCCAACATGGGCCTAATATGGCTCAACATGGCCCAACATGGGCCCAACATCAGCCCAA